>OZ034973.1:10402231-10557231 GCA_964030785.1 Siderastrea siderea
TTAGCAATCTTCGGACATTCCCGAATGACTTGTTCTATGTCATGAGTGCTACTTGTCCTTCTTACCTTTAAAATGAAGCCTGGCATTTTCAGGTCCATCTCTTGCACTTCTTACGGTGGAGGCTGTAATGGAAGCATTTTTAATTTGGCCGCTTTCAAGTCCCAGTGGTGTCTTGCAAACGACTTTTGGAATTGAAAATCCTATGAAGTGAAAATATATTGTTTGGTAATTATGAAAAAAAAATTACTGCATCTTGAATGCAACTTTGGTTAGGCATAGAATTGAGAAATCTCAGAAACGACTCATTGCGAAAGTAATTTCAAGTTAGAAATGTTATAAAATAAGAGTTGACTCCGTATATTAGAATTAGTAGATTGACGATAATGTTACCTACTTGTTTTACAACCATAGAAATCGGCTCTCATTGCAATCCAACCATGGTAGCTCACTGGGTTAATTCGTATGTACCGTGTAATAATGGGATTCTGCAGCTTGTGACTCACAACTGTGAACTGGTCACTGTTGCCATTAAGAGTCTTGAAATAGAAAAGTGACTGTTCAGTATGATTTTCCTATAGAGCTTCCACTCTCTCTCTTTAAGGTGGCCACGGATGGTCGGCTACTGAAACAAGGGTGGAATAGCACTTATACTAAACTCCTGAATTAAGTACTGCCCTAATTTGGCTATAAAATATGTCCAGAGAGAGCGTTCCATTGGTCTACAGTCTTAGGATAGAACGAGAGTCTCAGAAAAATAGGGAACTTAGGCACAAGCATAGACGTTCCTGAGCCACGGACGTCAAAGCTTCAAATTTGTTCCCTTTTCTGGCTTGTTTTTACTCCTCACCAAAGGCTGGAAAACTCTTTGTGGTGTGGCTTGCCATGATAACTAGTACGTCATGGTCATCATTTCATGATGGCATACACATTAGGTGAGGAAACATTTTATTTTTTCCTTTTGCCGTCTGTGGCTCATGATCGCTTGTGCTTACCTTCCCTAATATGTTGTCTTAAGTACACCTCCCATTTAGAACAAAAGAATGATAGCTTCATGACTGACACCATGAGAAGCTTCTAACCAGCTCATTTTTGGGACATTACCCGTAAGAAAAAATAGTCTTTGCCTTGTGTCTTAACTCATCAACCCTTTTGACCTAATCCAGTTAGCTAGCTATGATTAAAGACTTCCGAAATCAACGACTAGATTCCAAAATTAGCAATAAATGTTGACAGTGGATGTCTGAAATTATCGAGAATCGGGCATCAGTCGTGAAATTTCGAATTTCTTTATATTTTGCCTAAGTAACTTCTGTAGTGAAGTAGTTTCAAAAATAACATTAAAAGTTTCAACAGCTTTTTATTTTTTCCGAAAACGGGCAAAATACGGCATATCGGCCACCTTTGAATAGTGAAATTGGCGGACAATTACACATTTTTATCTCGCTCGCACGTGAAAATGCGGTGTCGTCTGCTAACGAAACACAAACACAGTATAAACACACTTAGGAGCCGATTACATGAGCCGGGCTGGCCCGGTTAGCAGGGCTGGCTCGGTGTACCGAGATGACTTCTCAGCCCGGTATTACATGAGACGGGCCAGCCCGCCTGCAGCCAAATTTAGAAGCTGTCGTGTGAAAATATGGCTACAACAAAGAGCATGAATCGAGTGCTTTTACTTTCGCTAATCCATTTTTTTGGTGTATTATTTTCAGTTTTACGTAGCGTTATGGTCTGATAAACCTTTATGTGTTATATAGAAAGAGAAATATCGATCTTCTGGTGAGCCATTTTGCTCTGAAGTGAAATTTAGTGACAAGAAAGTGTTGTCCCGGCTAGCCGGGCTGGCCCGGCAATCGCGATTACATGGTAAATTTTCAGCCCGGCTAGGCGAGATCCCGGCATCGCAATGCCGGGATCCCAGCTAGCCGGGCTGAGATTTTTCCATGTAATCGCAAAGTTGGTTTTTAATATGTTTCACAGACATGCCGAGATCCCGGCAAACCGAGCCAGCCCGGTTAACCGGGCCAGCCCGCCTCATGTAATCGGCCCCTTAAGCCCTTTATAACACTGTAATTTTCTTTGGATAAGCTGTTGAAATGAGAACGTTTTGGCCGTTTGAAGAAAACCAGTTTCAGGTATTAAAAAAAATAGCAAATTTCACCAACTTCCACACTACAGAAACCCATTCAATTGGTACGTGGATTTTGGACAAGGAATAACAACAGGTTTGAAGAAAAACCTTTGTTAATTACTGCGTTAAAATTTTTCTGGCGGCACTGAGAAATTACCCCGTCGAGAGACCAAAATGTGAAGGGTAGTTTGACACGAATCGCCAACTGAATTTATGACACAAACCGCCGACTGCCTACGCAAAACAAACGGTAGCCGTTTTCATTGAGAGAAATGCCGGAAAAAAACCTTCTCAAAATTATTTATAATAAGGGGTTGGAAAATAATTTTATATAGTGTCTGCTGCAGTTAAATGTTGTTTTTGAACTACGATCAACACACGCACCCCTCGTTTTAGTACACGGTTCCGGTCGATCGAAAAAGCAACATATGCCTAACATTAATCTTACCGTGTTTTTAAAATTCGCCATTATCTGTCTGATTAAAATAGTCCTCTACTCCATCGTTGCGATTGGTACTGTAATAGCTGTAGCTTGCTGGACATGTGAGAACGTTGTTTTCCCGAAATTTGTCATCACTTAACCGCAAACAAACTGACAAACTAACATTCCGGAACAGTGCAAGAACAAGATTGCGTGACCCATGATATGGGCAAAGGTGTTAGCTTTTTGAGGTATAAGCGTATAAGTTCTAGAAATACTAGTTTTGCAATCCATGTTTTCAAACAGCAAAGTTTTCATGCATTGATATCGTGTCGCTAGTTTTTTTTTGACATTTCATTGCATGGCATCTTGTGGCTATACGAGCATCACGATGATAGTCCTCGACAGAACGTCCTCGTTGGTGTACCCTGTGGCCCCAGTTCATTTAACCTGGCGAATGTTGAATGTGTGGCAATAGGCGAATGTAGCAAAAATTTCTAAAATCACCTCGTGTATTGGAAAATCGGCGACGAGTCGACATTGCACTGGACAGTGAATCTAAGCTATTACTTACTCGAGCAGGTAGGGGGTTTCCTTTTAGACATTGCAAATCCAAGAGAGTGAATTGGACATTTAAAAAAACTATAATAATAAATCAACATTTTTATTTCAGGCATTTTTGAGACAGAAGGGGTCTCACTTAAAAATAACGGTGTGCCCACGACATCAGTATTTGTTTGGGACTAGGTGGCGGTGCAGTAACTCGCGGTATTCGATCCCCGCAGAAGTGGCCATGGTGGCTCCCCGCAAGGGAACATCCTCAGCCCTAAAGGCTCATTGTGGATTAAAAGAGGCGGATTCAACCCATGTTATGAGCGCCACAAATATACTTGCACAAGTAGGCTCTCGTATGTATTTGGATAAATGATTTTCGTTGATAATAAATTATCCGCAATTTGTTTACACGGTTACTCTGGGGCTCTTTCATGTTCTTGGGGGAGAGGGTGGGGGAGAGGCTAACAAAAGGCATACTTATGTGGGTTTGTTGTATTTTCCACAAAGTTGACACAAAAAACCGCTGCTCAAACAGACTTTACTAATAGAAGGCCGTTACTGCCGTGATCTAAAAAAAACAGAAACAAAAGCAGAAAAACCGTGTCCCACCGTTCCCAAATCTTACATGGTTTATTAGCTCGTGCCCCAAAAGCTCAAGCCGCATTTAAAATACGTAAGTAAAACATGTTTTTTGGGGTCAGTTCACAACTGTATATTTATTTAGTGTTTTAGATACATGAGTGCACAAGCGCGAACCGCAAAAAATGTTTTCATTCCCCCAGCCAACCTCTCACTCCTTGTGTGCTCTCGTGAAAATCCCGTCTTACGCGTTGAAGAAGTCTTTTTGAGAAAAATAAAATGTTGATTAAAGTAGGGTGCTGGGGGTTTCGTTAAAATAGTTTTGGCCTTGTGAAATTCCACTAGCTACCCCTCCGTAGACATTGTGAATAGGGTCAGTTGTTATCTTCTTGCAATTTTTCTTATTTCTCCTGCGAAGTAAATTCTTTTTCCTTATGGAAGCAATGTTTTTTATGTCCTAAAGATCACTTAAAGAGTACAGCATAACAAATTACCGTCCTTAAATGCCTCAAGGTTTACTTGTTTTGGTCACGTGTATGAGGACATCAAAATTAAGGCAAGAAGATGTTTTGAAATGGCCCAAGGATGGTTAACTTTAGCTAAAAAAGATTCGCTGGCGTTTGTCTTACTACATGGAGGCAATCCGTATCCTGAATGGTGAAAATGATTCTTGTATTAAGTAGATATTAAGGGGAAAACTGTGTCACGTGACCCTTTTTATAAAATGCCCCTTTAACTGTACCTCGTAGTCAACCATTCCGGACAGATTTAAATTAAGGAGACCCATACAAACACGTTGACATGTCAATTTGTGTCCATCGTATGCCATCTCAGCGGCCCATTTTTAATTTTCTTTTCGCGTAAGTAAACAAAGATAAAAGGTCACGTGACGCCAATATTTGACACTTTATGTAAACGTTGGTTTAAGGTCATTAAGATTTATGCTGCTACCAAGTTGGGGACTGTTTTGGTAAATTTCTTGAAAGTTATGACTGTTTTTAGATTTTATACAAATGAGGCACTGAGCCATGCCTGAACGCGCTTGAGTCAGGGATAGTCTAGTCAGTCGAGAAAAACGAGCAAGCGAGCTGACGAGCGCGAAATCGCCTCCGGCGTTCAAATGTGACTCGCATGTGGAGCCGCTATTTTTAAAAACAATAGAGTTCTTCTGTTAAGGCACTACAGTGTGATAGGTTGCCCGAGGAAATTTGATGTTCAAAACAAATATTAGCCCGAGAACGCAGTTCGAGGGTTTATGTGAAGTTTGAACATCACATTTCCGAGGGAACTTATCGCACATAGGGCCTGAAACAGAAGGACTCTTTTGTTTTTATTGTGCAACGCTAAATTTTGAGCGAAAATTGCCAAAAACGGTCACTATGCGCTGATAGACGCCCGCTGAGGAAAGACACTATCACTTCACGTGATCGATTTCGACCAATGACAGCACGCCAAAATTTAGCGTCGTACTATAAATGTATATATGCTATGCGCTAGTGTACGCTAGTGTACTAGAGCCGGCTCAATACTAGGCGGCTTGACACGCGCGTCACGTTTCAACGCCATGTTTGTGCAGGTGATTTTCGCCTTCGCTCTTTCCCTTGTTCGTTTCTCTTGACTGTACCTGAGCGGAAAGAGAGACTGTTCGGGTCTACCCTTTCCGGTAAGGACTAGTCCAGCCAAAACAACACGCGAGTGCACGTAAAAATGGCTTGCAGTGGTCGGCGATTTTCGCACGGGCTCCACACGCGCGTCACGTCAACCTCGTTCCCAGGACTTTTTCCTTTTTTAACCAAATAGAAAATAGGGGGAAAAGCCCTGGGAACGAGTTCAACGCTAGAGGCAATTTCTCGCTCGCCGGTTCCCTTGTTCGTTTTCCTCGACCACTCGTGAGCGGAAAAAGAGAGTGCCTGCAGCCTAAAGTGTTGAAATTTGACGGACACTGATCACGCAGATAAAGAATCTTTTTTTTTTCCAAAAAACCATTTAAACAAATACGCGAGCATACTTGTACAAGCATATTCGTGGCACTCATAACATGGGCTGAATACGCCCTTTTTAATCCATATTGAGCCTCTGGGGCTGAGGATTTTCCCTTGTGGGCAGCCACTTCTGTGGGAATCGAACATCGCGAGTTATTCCAGCGCCACCTAGCCCCAAACAAATACCGATGTCGTAAGCACACTGTTATTTTTAATCGAGGCTCTTCTGTCTCAAAAATGCATGAAATAAATACGCCGATTTCATTTAAAAATGGCCAAATAAAAAAAAGCACTCTAGGATTTGTAATGCCTAACAGTAAACCTCCTACTTGCGCGAGGGAGTAATAGCTGGGATTCACTGTGCACTGCAATGTCGTCGCTGATTGACAGATTTTACAATACACGAGGCGACCGTAGACATTTTTAGCGACGCGATATCAATGCATGAAAGCTTTTTTTCCATCAAAAGGTGATTTTAAAAAGGATTTCTGTAGAACTTTATGCTTACACCTAAAAAAAGTAATACCTACAATATGCGATTACATCTATTGACTTTGCCCATGTCATGTGTCACGCAATCTTGTTCTTGTAACATATTCTGGTACTGTTCCGGAATGTTACTTTTGTCAGTTTGTTTGCGGCTAAGTGATGACAAATTTCGGGAAAACAACGCTATCATATGTCCAGCAAGCTACAGCTATTACAGTACCAATCACAACGATGGAGTAGAGGATTATTTTAATCAGACAGAAAATGGAGAATTAGAAAACACGGTAAGATTAAGCTTAATGTTATGCATATGTTGCGGTTTCGATCGACCGAACCGTGTACTAAAACAAGTGGTGCGTGTGTTGGTCGTAGTTCTAAAACAACACTTAACTTCAGCAGACACTATGTAAAATTATTCTGCAAGTCCCTTTAGTAATTTTGCGAAGGTTTTATCCGGCATTTCTGTCAGTGAAAACGGCTTTCGTTTGCTTTGCGTAGGCAGTCGGCGGTTTGTCTCATGAATTCAGTCGGCGATTTGTGTCAAACTACCCTTCACATTTTGGTCTCTCGACGGGGGTAAATTTTCAGTGCCGCCAGAAATATTTTAACACAGTAATTTGCAAAGGTGTTTCTTGAAAACTGTTGTTATTCCATGTCCAAAATCCACGTACCAATTGGGTTTCTGTAGTGTGGAAGTTGGATGAAATTTGCTATTTTTTTAAATACCTGAAACTAGTTTTCTTCTAACGGCCGAAACATTCTTACTTCAACAGCTTATCCAAAAACTGCTGTGTTATAAAGAGATTAAGTGTGTTTATATTGTGTTTGTGTTTCATCAATAGATGACGCCGCGTTTTAACGTACGAGCGAGATAAAAATGTGTAATTTTCAGCCAATTTCACTATTCAAAGGTGGCCGATATGCTGTATTTTCAAACTTTGCCCGATTTCGAAAAAAATAAAAAGCTGTTGAAACGTTTAATGTTATCTTTGAAAATACTTCACTATAGAGGTTTCTTGGACAAAATAAAAAGAAATTCGAAATTTCACGACTGACGCCCGATTCTCGATAATTGCAGACATCGGCTCTTAAGGTGGCTCGATCGAGTTTTTGGGTGACGATACCTCTCAACTTTAAGCAACTAGTGTACCACAGTGAACAACCCAATAGAAAATCGATCGTTACTGCTGACCTAGAAAAAGATGAACGTTATACATGAGGTACGTTTCATCGAAATCGGAGTTACCATAGCAACGTAATGACGTCATTCCCCATTTTACATGAGAGCTAATTACTTGTCACCAAGAGACAATTCTGGGAAGCGCTCGACTGGATCTTCGACCTTACATATTTGTCTTCACGTCTACAAAATTTGAAGAATTTCTATAAGAGAGTTTTCGAGAAATTTTCGGGTGAAGTTTTAAGGTGTTAAAAAACAACAAAAACAAAATAAGTTTGAACTGTTATTGAAAAGTATGTCCACAGCGACTTGATGAAACAACATTTTGGTTTTAAATGAATGTTATGTCATCTAATTGCTCTATGTGAAAATTTCGGGGAAATCGTTCCATTTGATTTTTAGAAACATTGGCTTGAATATGAACTGGTTTAGTGTGTTACGCGGCTTTTTTATCAAAAATCGACCCTACACTTATTAAAATGATTATGAATTAAAAAGCGGTAGATGAATTTTTTTAAAACTTTGCTTTCTAGGAGAATAGTCAATATTCAATACAATCCCCGAGTCTCAAACTTATTGAAACGTAGTAAGGCTATCAATTTAAAGCCTAAACTCAGGAAATTATTGGACTGCATTTTACGCCAGTGGCTTGTTGCTCTTATTATGCATCTCCATTGTTTCGAATAGGCGTGCAATTGTAAATTTTAGTACACCATGAATTCATATAACGCTTGATTACTTTCCGAAGATGTTCCGAAAAACGTGCTAATGTACCAGGTCAGCATTACAATAACAATGGACAGGCTGACAGCAGTGAGTGCAAACCTCAAGGTTAGCAGTAAGCGCAAACTTCGGTTAGCAGTGAGCGCAAACAGAACGCTGCTGTGCTCAGTCAGTGTTCCAGATAAATTTTTATGGCAAGGAGTCAACGAAAAATTTAAACAGGTCAGTAGACGTGGGTCTCCCCCAATCTTATCCCAGTCTCAGCACGTTTTCGGAGCATCTTCGGAAAGCAATCAAGCGTTATATGAATTCATGGTGTAGTGAAATTTACAATTGCACGCCGATTCAAAACAATGGAGATGCATAATGAGAGCAACAAGCCACTGGCGTGAAAATCAGTCCAATACTTTCCTGATGTTTTGGCTCAAAAATGGACAGCTTTATAACGTTTCAATGAATTTGAAACGCTGGGATTGTATTGAATATTGATTATTCTCCTTGAGGACAAAGATATAAAAAAATTCATCTACCGCTTTTTAATTCATAACCATTTTAATAAGTGGTGTCAATTTTTGATAAAAAAGCCCAGTAACACACTAAACAAGTTCATATTCAAGCCAACTTTTCTAAAAATCAAATGGAACGATTTCCCTGAAATTTTCACACAAAGATGATATAACATTCATTTAAAACCAAAATGTTATTTCATCAAACCTTTGTGGGCATACTTTTCTATAACAGATCAAAACTGCTTTGTTTTTGTTGTTTTTAACACCCTAAAACTTCACCCGAAAATTTCTCAAAAACTCTCTTATAGAAATTCTTCAAATTTTGCAGACGTGAATACAAATATGTCAGGTCGAAGATCCAGTCGAGCGCTTTCCAGAATTATTTCTTGGTGACAAGTAATTGGCTCTCATGTAAAATGGGGGATGACGTCATTACGTTGCTATGGTAACTCCGATTTCGATCAAACTTAGCTCATTTAAAACTTTCATCTTTCTCTAGTCAGCAGTAACGATCGATTTTCTATTGGGTTGTTCACTGTGGTACGCCAGTTGCTCAAAGTTAAAAGGGTATCGTCACTCAAAAACCCGATCGAGCCACCTTAAGTAACCCCGAAAGTGGGGATTGCGAAAGTAACGATTTCAAACGTAAATTGACTGTTTCTTTTAGTGGCAAAAGCAATGCATACGCTGTGTATCAGTCCTGATAGGTTTTGTTAAGTATTGTAGAATAACTTTGCAATAAAAATGTGTGTATAAGTTTCCACATTTGACACGGTTTTATCAGTTTGAAGATACGCAGCTGATAGGCCCATTGACGGTGCACTTGTTACAAACCTGAAAGAAGCGAACTCTTCAAAAGTAACGGGAGCAAAAGTTGCTAAATCCGACGGTAACGAGGGCCGAGCTACTTTCCGAACTTTTCGGTAGTACGAGAACAAGATTCGTTATTCTGTTATACTGAAACTGTGAGCAGCTAGTGCGCTGGCTCGTTCACTGGCATCTCAGATTAGTCGAGCTGACAGGGCATTAACCGCTTCAACAGTAAACAAACATTTTATTTACTTTCTATTTGGAAATTAAATACAAATGGAAAGACGAGCAAAGCGAAGTAACTGCCTCAGTATTCTTGTACGGGCCTGAAATCAAATTCAAGAGGATATAATTACCTTAGGATAATCCGTAAAAAATATCCCATCGGAAGAATAAGATACACGGTACTTAGTGACCCACTGAGAAGCATCGTCTCTTCCCTGAGTCGAGATTTTTGTCACCTTTGTCCAGCCTCCAAACTTCACCTGGAACCAGCTGTCATTGCTTCGATTGCCAGCTACCCAGCCTCCTGCAGTTCCGGGCTTTGCCTTTAAGTAAAGCCTTCCACTTCCGGGTTTTTGTAAGCCAAAAGTACTGGAAGCGGTCACTGAGGAGTCGGGAATAACATGGCTTTCCAATCCTAATCCTTCCTCACAAACTGGAGTTGATGAGGAAACTAAAAAAACAGACGTCAATGCGATTTTCCAGGATCTTTGTAAGTGCCAGCCATTCATGTAGGATAAAAATGGGATTGCCGATTTTACGCAAAAAAGAAAACAAAAGGGTGAGAGAGAGAGAGAGAGAGAGAGAGAGAGAGAGAGAGAGAGAGAGAGAGAGAGAGAGAGAGAGAGAGAGAGAGAGAGAGAGAGAGAGAGAGCGGGAGAGAGAGAGAGAGAGAGCCAGAGGAAAGGGCACTTTTGTAACGAAAAAAGGGAACTTTCGTAACGAAAAAAGGGAACTTTTGTAACGATTAATGGGGAACTTTTGCAACGACAGGGAACTTTGGTAACGGCAAGGAACTTTTGTAACGTAGAAACAGGGAACTTTAGTAACGAGTGTAGGGACAGTGTCCCAGAGTCACCTATTTAATCAACCTCAGTAGAAAAATGGAGATTGTTCCAATAGTCAAATCTCTTTGCTGATTTCGTCAAAATACATCGTTACAACCTGCTGTTAACGATTTCTTAACAAAACCAGCTGGATCACCCTCAGCGTCCGTACGGAATTTAAGCGGCAAAATTCCACACGTTTGTCCATACTATTTACCAACCAGTCATTTTTTTTTAAATTTTTGCCAAGCCTAAGCTGCATGTCAAAAATATGACAAACATTTTTCATGCAGGCAGAACTCATATAGATTATACCCACTAAGGAGCTCTATCCCTTTTCCGGACAAAAAGTAATAATTGTCTATTCTTTTTCCGGGTAGGATAACCTGAAATGATTGGTATACTGCACTTAGCTGAAACTGCGACTACGACATTTGTTGGAACTCAATGCACACATAAACCCTCAATTTAAACTACCTTTTAGTCAATTTTTTGCTCTAAAAGCAAGATGCAATGAACGGTCATTTTACATAAGAAAAGAACCGTCTTGATCCAAATGCAACAAATGTAAGTGTTGTTACACAAAAATCAAAAACTGAAAATAAGGAAAACTAAAAGGGTTTTTGGGTTGTTACAAGAATTAAAAGAACATCATATAATTAGTAAACACAAAGAACAAGTGAGCTGGTTTAGGTATCACTAGGCGTCAATGGATTCTGTGGAAGGGAGAAAGCCTTCTGACATGCCATGAAAAATAATACAACACTTAAGAAAAGGCAAGACCAAGAAGTGAAATTTAAGATTTGTGATTGTTATGGGCCGGTGATAGGTTGGAAAAGAAATAACACAAACGTCTACCTGTGTTTTCTATCTCACACCAACTGTATCTAAGACATGCGACGTTTATGTATAAAAATGTTTGAACGGTCTAGCTCCTGTGTACTTCCAGAGCTTGTTTACCTTGAGGTGTAGTATTCACAGCCTTAACACCTGGTTTAATAATTAGTCGCAGGTCCCAAGTGCAGGGTTGCCCTGGCACAAGATGCCTCGCAATTTGATTTATGCGCAGGTTAGTTTTTTTTTTTCATTTTTTATGTAAATCAAATTTTTCTTATTTTCATTTTATTTTTTTCTTCACTCTAATTATAAGTTATTATAGTCAAAAAACGTTGCAAATTGGTTTTCAAAATCCTCAGGAGAAAATCAATAAATGTACTTGTATCTCTATCCCGCGTTCGGGTGAGGCATGCAGTGTTCACCTTGCGCTCTTATTGCGTAGGCAAACAAATTGCTGTGGAACTTCAACGTTCATGTGGCATAAGATAGACGTTTTCCAATCTCAACGACGCTTTTCATCTCAGCAACCTATTAATTCAAAAGATGAAGGATAAAAGACTTCTTGGAACTTATGGCCAGCTAACAAGTAGTGGCTCCTATAAGGTTCTTAAGTGACTTTCCTTAGTAATTTGCACTAATCACTTCCCTACCCTGCGTGTAGCTAAATAGGCAAGGACTTTTCTTGGACGCCTATGTAACGGTATAGATCGGGTAACAGTCTTACAGCTGATGGCTTTAAACCCTATTTAGCTTGGGAGGTGGGGAGAACAAAGTGCCCGCGCTCAATTTGAACGCTAATAAATTTGTAATATGCAAGCAAAAGCCACCAAACTGTGTTACTTTCCCTAAAATTTATCTAGAAGCAATTTAGTGTGACACGTCCTTGTTTATTCTATTTGTTGTTGCCATGGCAACCATATTTTGATAGGTGCTTTATCACAATTTTAAGTTTTACTGTTTTAAATAAAAAATTCTATTTCCACTTCGCTAACTTTTACATTTTTACACCATTTGAGTCCTCTTATGTTGCTTTTCAATGGTTATTGACCAATGTTAATGGTTTCTTAAGGTTTTAGACAAAGCAAGGAATTACGCCAGGTGACGTCATCAAATGTTGTTATTGGACCTCAAAGGAAACGTTTTGGGACACCTATATCACCCTCGAGATTTTCTTGTCAAGGCTTTAATACTCTCGGAGTTGGATTCAATTTTTGTCCTCACAATTCTTAACCTCGGACGTACAAGGGATGGGGGGGGGGGTGCCAGCCCCTATAAGGTTTTTCTTGAATTTTCCTAATATGATTTTTCATCAGCACCTGCCATTTTCAGTAGCTGTACGCATATCCCTTAGACACATTTTGACCTAAGTTTGGTGAGAATCGTTTACTACGGTTACGGGATATGACGTCATAAGTAGCAGGTGGTCAAGCCATTTTTGAGTAAAAATGCGTGTTGTTAGGTGATAAAAGATAAAGAAGCAAAGTGCTTAATTATGTCATATTCTACTTGTCTAACATTAAAAATGGCAATTTCCGCCTTTTTATGAGAACTTCTACAATACTAGATGGTGTCACAGGTCCCCAGCAGCGCCACAACCCATAATATATAACTCATCTTGTAGAGCACATCACAGACTAAAGGCAAAATGTTTTCAAAACATGGCAACATATAAGAAACCCAAGAGGGGTTCCATCACCCCCTCCTCCAATTGTACCACGCTGGGGGTATGACTTTTCCCGTGCGTCCGAGGGTCACGACTTCGCTCAAAAAAAGCTTCATGCTATATGTTACATTTTAAGATCATTTTGATCATTCATTTATTGGTTTGAATTACTGTTAGGCCAATTTTGGTGGTTTTCAGAGGTTTTGACAAAAACAGGAAATCTTAGATGACGGATTCAAGATGGCCGCCATTTTGGCAATAATGACGTATTACCCACATCATGTGACGTCATCAGGTCATGTTGCGAACTTCAAAAGAAAGATTTTTGGACGTGCTATCGAAGTTTCGTTGTCGTAGCTTAAACTTTCTTGGAGTTAAGAAGGCGGCATTTTGTGCCTCCTCCAAGCTCAGGAACAAAAAAAGCCCAAGCTGAATAGGATTAAGAGTGGACCCTGTAACAGTTAAAAGTGGAATTTTTAGCAACTTTTAACTGTTACTGCCGTTTATTTGAACAGATGATATTAAATGGCGCGAAATAACTTGAAAATGCCGTTCACCACTACAATGTACATAAATAGTTTAAAAAATTAAAGCCACTTACATTAAGACCCCATTTGGAACCTCTAGCTAATTAAGCGCAATAATATACAAAGATATCAATCAAGGATAAGTTAAAAACGTTAAAAAAGTCAAATGAAAGCAGAGAAGTATGTACAAAGTTTCCTGCAGACCAGTAAATAGTTCAAAAGGTTGTCCTAACTTTGCGCTACAAATCAGACCGCGTGAAGGCTTGCACTACAAGTGTAGTGGGTGATACTCAATCATCATCATCTTACATACATACTTTATTGTTACCTCCCCAATGGGGCTTTCTCATCTTGTTTATCATTCTTTTGTTCATCTTCTTTTTACTTGAAGTAAAAGGTACACGTTCTTCATAAATACTTTTACTACTAAATGCACTCCTCTGGAATATTTTATTTGAAGTTGTCCCGGAGCTACGCCCTCTTTCTTGTACGACAAAACGATGGTTGTCTCGGGTACTGTATAAAACTTCACCGTTTTGTGCATTGCTTTGGAAATGTTTCTAAGCAACAAGATAGCTCACAGGCAGTCAGTTGTATATTACACAATTAGTATTACCCGTTTTTACTATAATTCAGCGATACATTGAGTCGTATATACAGTTCCTGCAACCATATACCCTTAAGGCCATTACCGCGAAAAGCGCCAAAGTAGAATAAATACATTTCCACAGCTCTAACTCCCCTTCCTTTTTTAGAACAAAGTTCAATTTTTGGTCAACTATTTCTCTCATACTAAAGATTAATTTGATTGCATTAAACTTCACAATCTCTCAAGAAATTATTGTGAAACCACCTTCTGGAACTTCTAGCAAATAGGGAACTTTTGTAACATCGCCGGTTTTTTGACATTAGTAATTTGAAATCTCCGTAAAAAAATAAGGATTTATCCGATTCACTTCAAGTTTTCTTTGTTGCAGTGGCAAAAGATAGCTTCAACTTCCCCTAAAATTATAGCGCGATTGACCGACTTAAATTGTCAAACTCATTTGTTCAAATTCGTGATGTAAAAAATGGGCTTTTTCCGAATCGTGATTCTTTTCATGGACATGAAAAGTCAAACACATACACGGCAGATTTTTGTGAGCCAAAATAACTCAGATTTAAAGTGCTGTGGTAATTGAGAGAATCGTTTGGCGCATAAATGGTAAGGCAATAGCTACAATTTAGCACAGAAATGGATTTTATTGCTTTTAAACAAACAGTTACCACAACATAGGGCACTTTCGTAACCTCTCGAGGACACATCAGAGCCTAATACATGCACATTTGTGTGGTATTAACTGACTACTTGCATGCAGTGGGTTTACAGCAGTAAGTATTCCCATGATTTTATTTAGTTTTTTCTGCAAAGATCTAAGCATAGCTATCATCAAGAGAGACAAAAGTTACAAAAGTGCCCGACTTTTCTTCTGGAGAGAGAGAGAGAGAGAGAGAGAGAGAGAGAGAGAGAGAGAGAGAGAGAGAGAGAGAGAGAGAGAGAGAGAGAGAGAGAGAGAGAGAAGAGAGAGAGAGAGAGAGATTATCAGTAAAGCCGGCGTTTTTCAAAGAAGTAGCCTCTAGAGACACTGTACCTTTCTTCTCGCGTCTTCCTCTACTTTTCTGTAATTATAACTCAACATAAGAAATTCCTTACCCAAAACACAGCCATACAACTCCATCCTCAATGATATCCATCGATGAAAGTTTAGCGGATGAATGCGAATAAAGCGGGCCAAAACAGGTGGGTTCAATTTGTTGATAGCAATGCTATTTTGATCCGTATTACCTTTAAATATCTAAAATACAACGGAAAAACGTTCCATCAGCAATGGTAATGGCCTTGACTATACCTGTTTAGGTAGTAATTGGGTAAAGCTTGTCAGTACAGGGCTGATTTAAAACACGATTACATCTGAGTAACACTGTGACAAAGTTTTGTTTCATCATATCAACAACAAAATGGAGAGGAAAATGGAAATGGAAATTTGGAAAATGAATAGAATATTGAAATATAAATTTCGATATGCATATACCGCTGGCTGTAAGAATGAAAGAGGCTCTTTCTTAAGCTCAGTAATATGGTACAAGAAACTCCAATGACAATCAACGTTCCTTTAGTTTTCTTCTACAACTCACCTTGTCCACACTGTTGTTTGAAGGTTGCCGATAAGACAAAAAATGACCACCGTTGCTCCAGCTGTATGACACCTTGTACTGCGTCACCCATTGGGCCGCGTCCTGTCGGCCCTGTGTTGCAATCCTAGATACTATGGTGAAGTTACCCAAATCTACCTGAATCCACTGGCCTAGGTCCACCGACGAAGGTGACCATGCCCCTGCTGTGCCATGTTCTGCCACGTGACCAAGCCTAGCGTTTGAGGCCCCATGAGATGAGTTAAACTGAAAAGAAAGCTTACTCATTAAAAAAAGGCAGTTCCATCTGTATAAGAAAGAGATCTCTTACATTAACTAAACGTAGTTAGCATATAATTGTGCCAAAGTTCCGAAATTTACTTAGCAAAATGGTGTCAAATCTACATTTTATATGAAGCCATTTTTGACAAGCTAAAAAGAGGCTACTTAACAATAGCGAGAGCTCTGCGCAGCGGAGCACTCGTTTGCTTAAGAGCTTCGTGATCTAAGTAGCCGTAACTTTAAATATCCACTCGTGAAAGGATAGACAACAAGTAGGTGGATTAGAGGAGGGATAGCTCGAGGAAAAATTGACTTCAGTTCAAGAGAAAAAACGATTTGACATGAAAGACATTGTGTGTGCTGGCTCATACTTGTTGACTCGCCAATTGGATTTTTGGATTTGAACATGTAGGTTTTGAACTGTGCATAGTTAATAAAAGAATCTGGTTATGAAGCTCAGCAATTGCAAAGTCCTTTGTTTTATGTCTTTTTTTTATCGTTTTTGGCCTTGACCGTGCACAAACAACAATAGGTTTTGAATTTTTCATGAGCAACGAACCAATAAAAATGCCACTGTTAAGTTATTCAGCCATAGTTTGCGATCGTAAAACAAAAGATTGTACACTTTCGTAGAACTTTCAACATAAATTGTAGCACCTTTGTTATGGCCTTTGAAACTTGCAAGGTTTCATAACCAGTCCCTCGACTAACTATGAACTGTGTAATGTCCACAACTGATCCCGATTTGAAGCATCTTGGATCATTTTATATCTGATATTTCTTTCTTTACCCCGAAGCAGTCGGTAAGTCTCAGGACTATATATTTATCTTTGTGGATTTCGTTCTCTACATTGGTCGAACCTGGCAAGTTGAACTGGACGTTTGAATCCGACCTGACTTGATACATTGGAAGAAATAAAATATGGACCTGTGTCTTGGTTTTTAACTTTAATATTTTTACGTAGTTTCCGACCTACGTAACAGATAGATAATTTGGAGTGAATTCTCTTGTCTAAAGAACCAACACGACCTTGCACAGATCAACCTGACCTCGGGCCATCGGTCCTCCTGTCTTCCGATCGAACGTCCCATCGAAAGCCCGACATGCTTAACCCTTTCACCCCTTCCCTCCAACCAACTGAACTCAAGTTGATGGAAGCGCAATGGTCTGTGGTTCGTGCGTCGAACTTCGACGTAAATGTCATTGGAGTAAGTCTTGGTCTAGCTACCGTATTTTGTCCTTAGGCAAGAATCATTCTCAACATTGTTTCTTTATCCAGGTGTATAAATGGGCACCAGCGCAAAGTTATGAAAACCTTACAAAATGCTGGGGGTTAACATGCGATGGGTTAGCATTGTCAGTGGTCAGTGGTTATTGAGGCCCCCTTAAAAGGGCCTTTCAATTATGGCTATAGAAATACAATTTACAAAACGAAAGGATAACAATGTGCAGAAGTGGGGTAAAATGAGAATACGATAATAAATTAAAACTATGTACTTTTAATACTATGTAGCATTGTTTGACGTTGTATTACGTTGCGCTTTAACACTCTCCATCCGACAAATTTATTATGGCCGGTATGTCGAAGAGGCCTTCTCCTTGCAAGCCTTATGGTTTTCTGAGGTTTCCTTGCCACTACATACTGATTGGTCAATCAGGCTGTTGACCAGATTGGTCAGCAACCAGAGACTTATAACTTTTACTGACGATTCGCAATTCACTTGACTCTGAAGGTGACTTCCGCTCGGGTTGTCGGTCAATCGATGTATGAAAAACAGTCCTTCTCAGGACTACACTCACCGGGACGATCATACTTCTGTCACTTGTTATTTCCTGCGTGTGTCATTTTATTATATGTTTATACCATGTGGCAAAGTTACAAAAACAATAACACTTTGTATACAACTTGTTGAGACATTCTATATAACAAAACTTACCCAGAATTATAAGACAAAGGATTTGGAGCAATTATAAAAAAAATAGTCACGTTTATGATAAAGTTCTTCTACTAATTTACATCTTTAGCTGTTTTTAAAAGCTGACAATGTTTTGTATAATTTAATTTCTTCAGTTATCCTCAAGAAATACCGTGATGTAAAACATACTTACAATTGTGCTAGCTTTGATAGCGGAGTCAGGGATTGTTTTATTCTCCATTCCCAGAGGAAACTCGCAAGCTGAAAATGATGCAGAAGAAGACGATTATTCAGCAGAAAGCTATATAAAGCCCAGCAAAGTCAATTTTCACGACAGTACAGTGTGGCTATAACGCGTCTTTATTGCGGTTACTGTAACATTTAGGGCTACCTATCCATTAAGGAAACAATTACACTACAGCATACAAATAGAGAATTTCATCAGAATTCCAAGTAGGAAATGTTAAATTATACAAACACTGATAGCATGGTCAAACCCAAAGTTGGTTTTCTTTAATTTGTTTCTGTTTTGCCTCGAAGCTGGCCTTCATTTTCTAAATAGACCCGCGTCCTGACTTTGAATTAAACGACCGCTTTTGTATATACTATGTCTCTATTACCCGTATTCAGAGGACTAACCGCATATTATTCGCAATATACACACAACTTTTGCTTTACGGACACCCCGCTAATATACGGACAGCAGCTGAAACTCCGCCAAAAGTTGCAGACGTTTGACTGAAACAAACTCTCGCTATTACGGACTTGCGTCTTTGAGCAACTTCTAACAAGGAAATTTTTCTGCTTCTTCCGTTTATCGATATCGCCTTTGTCTTTTGGATAGATTTATGCTTCTTCTGGTTGCCATCAAAACATTCCTTCTTCTCGTCCTTTCAAGGTCAGCTTTGCAGTCTGTCCAAGTATTTTCTTCCGCCATAAATTCTTAAATAACTGACTGCAATGTCTAGCCCTTTGCTATTTCCGCGGTTAATGGCTTTTCCGCAAATTTCTGCCGCCGCTTCGTGGCAATGCCTATTCAAAAACGATTACACAACCTATCGGAATTGAGACAATGTTCAGGTTCCTCCTTGTAGATGATTCCTTAAGAAATGTAAAAAACTTATTGTAGAAAACCATAAGGATCAGTAAAGGATGAATTCTCCAGTATACTAAGTACTATACAAAAAGCGTATGAAATTTTTGCACTTTTACGCACTTTTACGTGCTAAAGCGGTTCTGGAAATGGCACTGCAGTCAATGTAAATGTAAATACATGGAATTCCCCTACCGTAATGCGCTTTCAAAGAATTTCTTTTTCTCACACGCCGCTTTTACGGATTCTCGCTATTACGGACACCAAATCGCTGTCCCGAAGGTGTTCACAATAACGGGAGTTGACTGAAGATTTCAGTTAATGTAAATATTTTGGCGATAAAATTTTTCTCGGAGGGAAAATGTTTCCATGTTCCTTCGACAGTCAAAGAAAAATCTTTTCATTTTAAACGTTTCACTGGAATGACAACTCTCAAACAATCTGCTGGAACAAAGAGAAGGTTAGATACTCATTACGACAAAACATTTTTTTCTAGTAACTCCAGATAAATACTCACGACCACAGTGGCCCCGTCTTCCTCTATATATAGGATCCAAGGAACACCAAGGTCTGTTGTAATCAATTCTTGTGCACTCATTGTATGTCACTCCGTTGTACTTGAAAGGAATGCTACAGCATTGACCAGATGTTGTGTTCTGAACGCAGATCTGTGGAGTCGTTGGCTTTGCTATCGTCACTAAGGAAAAAAAAAACGAACAAACAAACAAACGATGTACATCGCGTTATTATTGCATGTCACACGGATTTTTCTGGAGTTGTGCCAAACTTTTGCTTAAATTAAAGAAGGGGGAGCAGGGATGGCGCAGTGGCGACAGCGCTCGTCTCCCACCAATGTGGCCTGGGTTCAAGTCTCGGACTGGGCGTCAGATGTGGGTTGAGTTTGTTGTTGGTTCTCGTCCTTGCTCCGGGAGGTTTTTCTCCAGGTACTCCGGGTTTCCCCTCTCCTCAAAAACCAACATTTCTAAATTCCAATTCGATCTGGACACAGTGGACGAAGAGCCACCTTGTGGATGTGCCACTGCTAATTCCAAAGTATTTAAAAATACTTTCGTTCACACAATGAATACTTAAACACCAGCAGGGGGCGGGGGGGACTATAGCAATTTTTTAAAAATGATTTTTAGAAGACAAAACTGCAGAACTTGATAAAGTTAGTCCAACGTTTACCAAGTTGTAATTAATTTCCATCTTGGCCATCTGTGTCAAGACATTTACTAATAGTTTTACTGCACACTAGCATATTGTATAAGGCCTAGGCGAAAACACGAAGTTTGAAGTTTGTTGCATTTTGGTTGGGCTGTCTTAATCATCACAAAACCAAGGATTTCTCCTAGAGTATGGCCTGTGTCGTGTATTAAGCTTTGGTTCTTTTTCTTTTTGTACGGATTTAATCTTCTTCTTGTTGCCATAAAAAATTCCTTCTTCTCTTCCTTGCAAGGCAAGCTTTGCAGTGTCACTCAAATGAATAAATTCTTCTAGTCTGTCCAAATATATATTTTCCGCCGTAAATTCTTTAAGTAACTGACTGCAATCAGTCCAGCCCTTTGCAATATCCGCGGTTGATGGCTTTTCCACAAATTTCTGCGTTCGCGTTGTAGCTCTCCCTATTTAAAAACGGTGACACAACATTTGATTCTTAGTAAGTTTTCAGGTTCCTCCTTGAAAATGAATCCCTAAGAAATGAAAGTACTCAATCTGGAAAACCATAAGGATCCGTTAAGGATATAGAGTCTCCAGTATACTACCATAAAAAAAGCGTATAAAATTTCTGCTCTTTTATGCACATTACATACAAAAGCGGCTCTGGAATTGGTACCGCAGTCAATGTAAATGTAAATAAATGTAATTACCCTACCGTAAATGCGTTTTCTAAGAATTGTTTTTTCTCGCAGCCCGCTTTTACGGACTCTCGCTATTACGGACACCAAATCGCGGTCCCGAAGGTGTCCAAAATAACGGGAATTTACTGTAGTGTTCAGTTTATGTAAATATTACTTTTGGTTTTTCAAAGTGTTACTAAAATAGCTGCCATAGTTCCTTTAACTTTGGCGATGAAATTTTTCTCGGGGGAAAGATGTTTCCATGTTCCTTTAATAGTCAAACAAAAGTCCTTTCATTTCATACTTTCAACTGTAGTGACAAATCTGAAACAATCTGTTAAAGCAAAGAGACAGTTAGATACCCTTTACGACAAAACATTTTTTCTAGTAATTCCAGATAAATACTCACGGCATTCTCCCCATCTTCCTTTATAAAAAGGATCCAAGGAACACCAAGGTTCGTGGAAAACACCTGTTGCGCATTCATTGTATGTCACTCCTGTGTAATGGAAAGGAATGCTACAGCATTCACCAGACGTTGTCTTCTGAAGACAGATATGCGGAGACGTTGGCTTGCTCGTCACTAAAACAAAAAACAAAAGCAAACAAACAAACACACAAACAAACAATTTACCTCGAGTTATTATTGCATGTAAAAGAGACTACGTCACACGGATTTATCTGGGGTTGTGACAAAACTGTGCTAAAAATTATGATATGTGCTTTTGCTCACACACTAAAAGCTTCCAGAACACCAAAAGGGGCGGGGGAGGGAGCAAGTTATAGTAAGGTTTTAACGATTTTTGCAAGGCACAACCACAGAACTTAAACACGTTAGTCCAACGTTTACAAGTTGTAATCAATTTCAATCCTGGCCATCCGTGTCAATGCACTTACTAATAGTTTTACTGCATACTAGCATGTTGTATCAGATTTTAGCGAAAACACGAAGTTTGAAGTTTGTTGCATTTGCGTTGGGCTGGGTTATTCATCACAAAACTAACGCTTTCTCCTAGGCTATGTCCTGTGTCGTGTATTAAGCTTTCATTTGGTTCTTCAAAAGAATCTCCGACCAGTTTCGGGCTCCAGCGGCAGCGGCTTCGTTCCAAAACAAAGCTGGAGATACACGCCGCGATCGTAAGCTAAATGTAATTAGTATATAGAGATAGGCTAGCCTATCAGCGGAGCTCCCAGGGAATAAGCTGATGTTTGTTTCTAAAAAAAAGTCCTGAAACTTCTCGGGCCAAAATATATTTCGGGAATTTTTTGGGCGTGCTCTCTTGCGAAAAGTGTTTCTCTGAAAACCCAAAAGTATTCCGAATTGTTCTCCAATATTTTAGGGGATCTGCATGTTCAGGGTATGAATCCGAGCTATTTTTTTTTCAGGCTTCAAACTGTACACAAAAGATATCCTTCCTATTCACGAGCCGACTTGCTTGGTTTTGCAATGTTTTCATATCCTGTCCTTTTAATGTCGAGGTTTGTCAAATCTCCTTAAACTACAGGTCGCATGTAGGCGGTTAGCTTGGATAAACCGGAAACGTCGCTCATCTACATGCAACAACGAAGTGTAACTTACTCTGAAGTAAGTGGGTTGTCTTTTTTATTTTTCATCGTGTTCGAATGTTAACAAATAACACGAAATGCCACTAAAAGGATAGACAAATAAAAAACAGTGGCACTGAAGCAGACTCACCTTATCGAAATCAGAAAGTTGCGTTTAAGTCTTGATTTATTCTTGCTCGTTTGGCTAGATTGCCCAACGGAATTAAAGACAATGATGGCAGAGCGATCGTCAGTTGTTGAATAATTAGCAATCATTCAAAACGACCCAATGTAAAGTGCCGAAGAGCAACAAACTGGTGAAAAAAACACCACCTCAGACTAGAATAGTCACGATTTCTAATTTCCGAATAAAATACACCAGTTGCGAAATAACAATTGCTCAAAGAAAAAATCTCGAAACTTAAGCACTAAACTGCAGCGGGAGATTAAACTTATAAGAATATCAGATCACTTATTTTTGAAATACCTTGAATGAGTATAAATTAACACAGAAAAAGGGACAGCAGGCCTTCATAAACATGAAATGCCATTCAAATAAGCACCTCTTTGCCTGGGGAAGCAAAATGCATTCAATTTTCGACTCGAGTGAAGTTTTTCAAACATTCCAAGAAAATTATCGTAACCATGTAACTTCGCTCAATTAAACTATTATTGCGATGCAAATCCACGACCAAATGTGTAACTTACTTTTACTGAAGTGAAATAGAAGTACTCTGAAATTTAAAGGAAAGTGGTCATTTGCGGATGGGCGCTTTCCAGATATCTCCCAGTGAAAAACAAGTTACTTATATCCTCGAACAAGGATTTCTCCCCTTCAAGCTCTCGAATGTCTTCTATACACGCCGTCGAGTTAAAAATCCTTCAGCTCTTTTCCTTTTTATGTAGAGCTATTTAATGGAATGTCTTCATCTCAAGCAAGTAAAATTACCGCGTATTGAAAATCGACCGTACCAGAAGCCAGCGGCCATATTGTTGAGTTCAACTTAAATTTCTCCCGTGATAACAGGCCATCCTAATTCTGTTTTTGTCGGTGTTCAGTGAAGGCTTATTGCTCTTTATCCCGTTAACATCCGTCTTAAGCAACGTTAAAAAAAATCCATGAAAGTACATCTGTTTTTGGGTTTGGACTTAAAGCGCTAGCTCGAGGGTTAAGTCCGCCATTTTTCACCAGTATGTAATCAGCGAGTATTCAAAGACACTTCGAGCATTAATATTTTGCCTGAGGCGTGGTGAATCTTGAGCGAATTTGCGGTCTTAACCCTATTTCGCCTTGGCTTTATTTGAGTTTCGCAATTCTGAGCCCGGAGGGTGGGCACAAAATGTCTCCCCTATAGATCTCGAAAAGTACTAAACGCTCTTGTGACGAAACGTGGCACGTTTGTAATACGTCATTAGGTTAAGGTGACTCGATCGAAATAAATGACGCGGTCTATGCCTCTCTAAAAACTCTAATAACATCGTCATTTCGTACTCGATTGCCTTGAAACTTTCGCATTTTACACACAATTTATCGAGGAAAAATACGTATGTGAACATGTAGATGTACTGTTCGTCAATTTTGCGTGATTTTGCTTTTATTGAACACTACTTTTTTGATGAAATTGCTATTCTAACAAAACTGAGCGCTACGATTTGGCTTAAACTTCTAGAATCAGCTTATAATAACATCTTACCTTGACTCTTGAAGTTTCCGCAAAATCGTAGGAACAGAAATCCCGGTACAATTTCAACGTCAAAATAACAACCCCAGACGGACTTCAAAGTTTGGACCGCTCCAGCGCTTTCCAAATTTGACTGAAAAGCGTAATAACTCCAGATAAAGTGAGTTCAATGTATTGTTATAGTTAGTTCCAAACCGCATTTGGCTATCCGCAACGATGAAAAAGTTTGGGCAGCTATTATAAACTCACTTTCTGCACCAAAATATAACGAGGTCGCCAAATTCACGTTTTTCTGAATTATATGAAAACTAACCGGACGAATTGAATAAAACTACGGGAACATGAAACTGAATCTTTTACGCAAACTTTGCGTTATTTACTTTGTGGGGCGGTCTTGGTTTGGACAATATATTTTTGGAAAGTGATACACTACCGAAACTCTGTTCTGTATACTGTTTTGTTGTTATCTGAATTCCACAGTAGCGTTATGCAAATTTCCTTTCATTTGATGAGAATTTGAGGAATTTACACATTGGCTAGGGGGGTGCATTGACGGTGCGTGGTCGCTACACGCTGTGGTGGTTTTACGTATTTGTTCTATAATTTCATGATCATGCTTATTGAAAGTAAAGGAGCAATTATTGTCCTATGACATGCTATGTTGATATCAGGCGACACACTTTTTTTGTATATCTCAAAAGCATATGGACGATTTTAACCTTGGATTTGGACCGCTCCAGCGCTTTCCAAATTTGACTGAAAAGCGTAATAACTCCAGACAAAGTGAGTTCAATGTATTGTTATAGTTAGTTCCAAACCGCATTTGGCTATCCGCAACGATGAAAAAGTTTGGGCAGCTATTATAAACTCATTTTCTGCACCAAAATATAACGAAGTCGCCAAATTCACGTTTTTCTGAATTATATGAAAACTAACCGGACGAATTGAATAAAACTACGGGAACATGAAACTGAATCTTTTACGCATACTTTGGGCTATTTTACTTTGCTGGGGCGGTCTTGGTTTGGACAATATATTTTTTGAAACTGATGCACTATCGAAACTCTGTTCTGTATACGGCTTTGTTGTTGTCTGAATTCCACAGTAGCGCTATGCAAATTTCCTTTCATTTGATGAGAGTTTGAGGAATTTACACATTGGCTAGGGGGACGTATTGACGATGTTTGGTCGCTACACGCTTTAGTGGTTTTAAGTGTCTATAATGTCATGCCAGTGAAGGTTAAAATCGTCCATATGCTTTTGAGATATACAAAAAAAGTGTGTCGCCTGATATCAACATAGCATGTCATAGGACAATAATTGCTCCTTTACTTTCAATTAGCATGATCATGAAATTATAGAACAAATACGTAAAACCACCACAGCGTGTAGCGACCACGCACCGTCAATGCACCCCCCTAGCCAATGTGTAAATTCCTCAAATTCTCATCAAATGAAAGGAAATTTGCATAACGCTACTGTGGAATTCAGATAACAACAAAGCCGTATACAGAACAGAGTTTCGGTAGTGTATCACTTTCCAAAAATATATTGTCCAAACCAAGACCGCCCCACAAAGTAAATAACGCAAAGTTTGCGTAAAAGATTCAGTTTCATGTCCCCGTAGTTTTATTCAATTCGTCCGGTTAGTTTTCATATAATTCAGAAAAACGTGAATTTGGCGACTTCGTTATATTTTGGTGCAGAAAGTGAGTTTATAATAGCTGCCCAAACTTTTTCATCGTTGCGGATAGCCAAATGCGGTTTGGAACTAACTATAACAATACATTGAACTCACTTTATCTGGAGTTATTACGCTTTTCAGTCAAATTTGGAAAGCGCTGGAGCGGTCCAAACTTTGAAGTCCGTCTGGGGTTGTTATTTTGACGTTGAAATTGTACCGGGATTTCTGTTCCTACGATTTTGCGGAAACTTCAAGAGTCAAGGTAAGATGTTATTATAAGCTGATTCTAGAAGTTTAAGCCAAATCGTAGCGCTCAGTTTTGTTAGAATAGCAATTTCATCAAAAAAGTAGTGTTCAATAAAAGCAAAATCACGCAAAATTAACGAACAGTACATCTACATGTTGACATACGTATTTTTCCTCGATAAATTGTGTGTAAAATGCGAAAGTTTCAAGGCAATCGAGTAAGATTAAAATGACGACATTATTAGAGTTTTTAGAGAGGCATAGACCACGTCATTTATTTCGATCGACTCACCTTAATAGATTGGGCTTATGACGAAGTCACAATGACGTCAAAAACCAGCCAGTTTGAAAAATGGGCCGCCATTTTGAATCCCGAGCCTGTAGTCAGACAACTGACAATGACGAAATCGAAAAACATATGAATTTGTTCTAAGAAACATACTTAATCAAAACAAGCACACAAAAGGGAAGGATTCTCTTCTTCTTACAAACAAAGGGGAAAAACTGAAAAAAATTCTGAAAAACACAGAAAATAGTCAAAATACACTTCTGAGTAGACAGTTGCTATGGAAACGTCAATCACCAGGGACACATCATTGACACTGGAAAATTTTCTCTGATAAACTTTAGGTAAAGGCACGAGATTTGGTGATTGTTTGTCCAGCTGTCTAAAAGTTATACTTGGTTAAAGTCCGCGCGGGCACAATGTCCCCCCCCCCCCCCCCAGGCTAAATAGGGTTTAAGAGGTAAAGTCACGCTATTTTAGTTCACTTTAAAAATCAAAAATATTTCCTCACATCAATGAACGCCCACAAATAATGTTCTAGTTTTGTGACCAAAGACTACATTAATTCACTGAAACTATTTTCTGTCGTCTGTTGCTACAGATGGCATGGATGGAAATGGATTGCAATTTGAAAAGATTAGGCTAAATTTTTCATATTCTTTCAGCGTGTTGACATTCAATCGATATTAAGTGGTCATAGTTTGTTTTTTCTTAATGAAATTAAGTTAATATGTTCCCTTAAATGTCCAAACACACTGTTGGGCATGGATAAAGTTAGCTACCGATAATTTTAGCGCAGTTTTTGACCAGAAATCTGCGAAATCCTCGTGACTATGCCCCTTTAAGATGCTATTTCGTATAATACATTATAGACTCGGACCACCTCCAACTAAATTTGTAGAGCTTTCATCAAAAATTGCCTTTGCATTGTAATCTTTAATCATTTCCCTTCCAAGCCCGTCACTTAAAATCTTTGTTGATTGCCAAAAACTTCTATCGGTTGATGCTGAGACTTTTGTCAGCGTAGCATCATCTGAAGACTTACATCTGTGTACGTACCTTTAGTGGAATTCCCTGAAAAAAAAAATGAAAAAAGGAGTGTCAATATGGAAGAATGCCTTGACTTAAGAATGCAAGTACTGCTCTAGAGCTTTCGTTGAATCGGTTACACTTTAGGAATTATATCACAGGCACAAAAGTCAAAACACTTATGAATTACACTAGCCTCCCACGCAGACGTTCTTAGGTTTCGTGACGCGTTCCTCCCCCACGAGTGGAATGCGTGACGAAACCCTAAGAGCGTCTGCGTGGGAGGCTAGAACTACTACTCGTTATGGCTCATGTTTTGGCTTTGGACTGAAGGATAAGGAGGAGAAGATTAAGGTGAAGGCTTTTTAAATCTACGTCTGAAACGCCTTTCAAGGTACTTGCCTTTTAAAAACACCAAGGTGATTTCAGTTTCGCTAACTTGCAAACAAACGACTTCAACTTGTTAAGTATTCACTCAGGACACAGTTTTAGACTACTATATCTCTCAAAATTGTCATTACTGCGAAGGAACAGACGTGACGTTGGGAGGAGGGACCTGTACAGTCAATATATTTCTGAGACTAACAGGCATGACCATCACCATCCGATATATGGGTTGACTTAGCCACCCTCTCTACGCTGATGCTCTCTGATAACTTTGTAACTCATACTCATTTATCGTAACTTCTACCTTGTAACTCAACCCATGTACAGTAGCAGTTTTTGAACAGACGTATTCAGCAGATATTTCACGTATAACATATTTCAGCATGTCATTTCTAATTAGTGGTATATTTAAAAGAATTAAAATTATTACAAGATGACTGTAAATCGACGTCTTACATTGAGAATTGCCTCCTCCTCCTCCTTCTCCTCCACCAAAAGCAGAGACTTGTTGCACTGTAAAAATAACGTACATTATTATTAGGAACTCAGGATAGTTTGTTTTTTTTTGCTTTTTTACCATTCCGGTTGTTAAGAAATTTACCTTTCTTCAGTCCTTTCATTCACCAACAAAATCATTTACTGCATAATATATAGATTTAGCCAAGCTTAAAAGCAAAGCTCCACTTTTTTCTTTTTATTGCTGGAACTTATTCATTGTGGCTAAATGAAGTCTTCATTTTAATACTTAAACAACTGTTTATTGATCGCAGCTCGGTCGACTAATTTTAAACAGGCGGGTGTTTTTCTGGGAAAATGTGTTCGGACCACCGCAAAAACCGTGGTTGTGGACAGCAAAAACGGGAAGGCACTAGCTCTGTTATGTTTGAGGTCGGGACTGCGGCGAAATGCTGCGAATTCAAGCGATTTGCGGACCGAGTTCGTAGCAGAACTCAAGAAAGAGAAAGTCCTCAAAGACAAATTTCTGTTCGTAACTTAAACTTGTCGCCTTCCACTTTTACAATATAGATATTAGCTGTTTTTTTCTTAAGTTTAAAATATTAGCTATTTTTTCTTAAGTTTAAAACTGTCCGAACAATCGTTTTGCTAAAGCTTAATTAAAGAAACCTCTTTTTCAAAAGATGGCCCACGATTGGGTCGCCTTGGGAGTCCCCTCCACCTCCCCCAGAGTCTGTACGGACGGACTTACTGGTGTACGCTGACGTCACAACCAAAATTTCTCGCTTCGACAGGTTACCAAATATGGTGCTCCGCTGCCGCGCACGCGCGCTCTGCTGCTGATCCGCAGTACATTACTTCATTTTAAATTATTGTAAATTATATTACTGTACTACATATCATGTTAGTGCATTAGATACAAATTATATTACTGCGTATTGTATTACTGATTTATTATAATGACTCACCATGCCTTTTTACATTTCTTACAACATAGAGGGCAAAATTACTGAATGCTGACTGGTTGAGACAGAGGGCATTTTTCCTTAATTTTCGCTCTGTTGAGGGCAAAATTACTTGTAACTGATTGGTTCTCAGATTGCTTAGCAACGGCTGACGCGATAGAAATTGTGCAAAATTTTTTGTTTTGATGCTGTTTTTGTAACAATGACGTCTCTTTTCGAGAGAGTTGACGATGAATTTATTGAAGAACTAAAAGAAAAATTTAAAATGAGAACGCCAAAAAGAGCACGGAGCACTGGAAAAACGTGTTCGTGAAGTGGGCGAATGAAAGAAAACAGAAACATACATGTAATCTCGAAGAGTACGAAATTGAAGCCCTTGACAAAGCGATATGGCAATTTTATGCCGAGTTGCGAAAGGAAAACGGAGATGACTACGAGCCAGAATCGCTGAAAGTGATGCAAGCGGCACTTGAGAGATATTTACAGTCGAAGTCGTACCCAAAATCCATTCTTCGAGATAGTGAAGTTATGAATTCAAGAAAAGTCGTAGAAGGAAAGGCCCGAAAACTCAGAGAGTAAGGAAAAGGAAGGCGCCCGAACCGATGTAAAAGCGTGACGAAAGAAGAGGAAGAAATTCTCTGGGAGCGCGGCCAGATTTTTTACTTGAACGAGATGACGATGGAAACGAATTCCTCACGTTCGCCGAAGGACTGACAAAGACAAGGCAAGGAGGCTTAAACGTCAAGCCACGACTGGTTAATCCGAGTTAAATTTTTTGCCACGGGAGATGAAGAAAGATGCCCCATCAAGTTATTCAAGTTATACCTGGAGAAGCGGCCAACAGAAATCAAAACAAGCGGCCCGTTTTACCTCTACGTGATCGATAAGCCCGGAGTCAAGTCTCTGGTACAAGAAAACCCCGATGGGAAAAAACACCATTGACACTATCATGAAAAACATGAAAGAAAACTTACCTCTTAAAGATCTGTGTCCAGAAAAGAAAATCACAAACCACAGCGCCAGGAAAACCGTTGTCAAAAAGGTCAAAAGTTCCGGTATGCCAAAGTGAGAAATAAAAAACATCACAGGTCTGCCACAAATGCACAAGGTCGACTCGATGATTACGATTCGGGAGATGAGCGAGAGCAGCAGGTAATTTCCAACATAATCGATAACAGTCGTCCATCTTCATCAAGAGGCGTCCTGAGTCAGCTGTATCCAGCAAATTGACATCAGCATTAACAGAGTCCACTACGCCAGGACAGAGTTACAACTTTAGCCATCGCAGCGTCACCTTGAACATTGCCGCCGATAATTCAGATCAGAAAAGCTCAAGCATCAGTGGAGCAAAGCGCGGCTACAAGCGAATCTTTATCGAAGACTCTGGCTCTGATTAGTAACTCTTGTATACTTTTTTCTGACATGTAAAAAGGCTAAACTATGCCTGAGAAAAGAGCATTTTTTTTGTCAATTGTTACAAAAAGCTTCTAATCAGGCTCGATTTCAGCGCACTTGCAACGTTGTGTAAAAATAAAATTTTATTGAGCTCATTGGCCCGTTCAGTCACGTGCGGTTGATTGAAGTTTGCCAAACGTTTAAAAATGGTTTCCCGAATAAGAACCAAAATTTTGCGCTCTATGTTCTAACCAAGTAATCGCATGTTTCCTCGTAAAATTAAGGATTAATATCACGCGTGTTTTGAGAAGCTGCAGAAAATGTCACTCATTAATATCACTCATCGCTTCGCGATGAGTGATATTAATCCCTAATTTTACGAGGAAACATGCGAACACATAAACAAAACCAAAGAAAAATAATAATAAATTAAATTTAACTGAAAACGTGTATTTCGCATGGGGACAACTTTGTTTTTCTCTTGATGTTGTATTTGTAAAATAATAGCTGCTTCTGCAAGTTTTTAGAATGTTTGTCGTCGGCCAGAATGTTTTTACTGTTCAATAAGTTAAACCGAACGTATTATCTAGAAGGCGCATGACGCAAGCTAGAAGAAGACGGGCTACCTTGACTGACCAACTTATAATTAGATCTCGTTCTCTTCTAAGTGCTTTTTATCCAGGTTTAACTTCTTAGCTTGTGCTAATTTCCGTGAATACGACTTTTGTTCAAAGTTGTTGGTCTACTTTAGTGAAGGGGATAGTCAAAGCGATCTGAAAGCTTAGCCATAGCCTGAGTATCAGGCCCTCGGAAGGGGGAGGGGGAGGGGGAAAGGGGAAGAGGGCCTGACACAAAGCCATTGATTGGCTCATGTTCAACATCCAGAATCTGGATGTTACGCCGATTGGCCAAGATACAAAGGAGTGCATCATGTGGGTCACGCCAGAGTCAGGAAATTTAGACACAATTTGAATTTTCTCTTTGTGAAACCTTTGAAAGCCGCGTAGCCTTTAACATGTTGCTCTTGAGAGTAGTTCTCTTCAGCGATTTTACACTTTTAAAATGTACGAAAGGTGGCTATATTCTCGTTGTTATAACTTATTTGTAGCGGGCAAAAAACGGCTCGGTACAGTTTGTATTCAGCGGAGGAAAAATATGTGCAAGTTTAGCACCTTATGCAACAGACAATTTTATTTCAGCTTGTCCTGTAGAATTTCTCGTCAGTTTTGTAAGGTATGTCTACCTAAAATACCTGCCATTTTGGGCTAGTAAAAGTAATAATATTTTTCCATATCCGCTGTGATCTCTGGTATCTGCTTTAAAAACTCCGTACAGTTGTAATATGGGCGATTTCAGAGCACAATGTTTTGCTTCACGCAGCATGCATTCTGTAAATATATCCAGTCTCGACACTGTTTTTTTTTACTTTTTTTTTTGTATGTGTCACGCCTTTGGTAGAAGCGTGGACAAAACCCCCTTATGAGTTTCTGATACGATATGCAGTGCGTTTTGATGTAGGTTAATACACCTTCATCGCTTAATTTAACCGTTATTGACAACTGGAGAGTATAGAAAAGCCCGATATTTTAAATACCATTAGCATATAGTTTGTTTACCAATCAAGTGACTGGCTTCTTTGTGCCACTAAGCTAAACATAAGTTTACAAGAAAGACCGCGGTTTCGAATCTTACGATTCTCACCAGTTGTACAGTCACAATCTTCTCAGGAGTTTTGGGGACGGCAGAAGGATTTTCCTCCGAGTTAACCGAGGTCTCCACAAAGACAACTCGCAGTTCCGCTTTGGCAACACGCTTTAAGAACGAGAAATGATATTCATTGCATTTTCTTTCAACATTTAGGACATTAAAGAACGAAAAATTACCGTAGTCGAAACGACTCGTAGGCGAAACGACCGGTTACCGCAGTTCCTAGAACAACTTGTATTAACAGTTTCGGCAACCATTCGAGAGTATTTCTTGCAAACAGATTCACGATAACCCGGCGACAGCAAATACTCCAATACTCTACAACAACTTTTCCAATACGACTTGTTTTTTACCTAACACACGTGAAAATGTTTTGTTATATGTCTCTAAAAATAGCGATATGGAAGCCGCACAAAAGCTGAATCTAGTGAGTAAGTTTACTCGGCAATCTTATTTCTGAAACTTTCACCTCTCATCTTAAGAAATTAAAATTTTCACTGTTTTCCGGGATCTTTTCCGAAGTTAAGAATATTTAAAATCGACGTTTCGATCAGTTTCACTGATCTTCTTCAGGCTGTTGTTAAAAATGACAATATGGCGGATTGTTTCTCATGTTCAGCTTGGTAACCGCACCAATAAATCGTGACTATTATACGACGTATGTGAAAAAAGGGCGGGAAAATGTAACGAGGCCTGTCAAGTAATTTTACATTTGTGATACTTCACTGACTATTACAGTCTTCCTCACGATCGAAGAAGGAGTTCAGGATTGATTTCCACGTTTCAACATGGTCAAAACTGTTAAGCACTTTCATTCCGCGGTGCTTCTGTCGCAGTGATTCAATTCCTTCGAGAACCTTCCTTTGTCTCAACCCTCTCTCTGTCGCTACGATTTTTGCGTTTGTCCAGTCGATACTTCTTTGGCACTCAATAGTGTGTCGTGCTAGGCCTCCATCTTCTTTGCCCATTCGTCTTTCGGTCGATAGAGTGTTTCCTTTTTGAAGGTCTTCATTTGTTAATCTGACTTTGTCCATGTGTTCTTTCTTTCGTGTTTGGAACAGGCGCCATGTCTCTCCTACATACACTGAATTCTGGCAGGTACACGGAATCTTATATACAACACATTTCTGCCTTTCACCAAGCGGCTCTTGACATGTACGTTTAATCTCTTTGATCTTTCTTCCAGGCTTGAAAGCAACTCGAAAAGAGTGTCGGTTAGCAGTTCTCCTGAACCGCTCAGACAACCCTTTTAAATATGGTATGGTCACGGCTCCACGACTTTCCTGTTCTTCCTGTTCTTTCTTGTCTGTCTGTTGATGTCTTCGCTCCATAAACCTTCTCACGGTCTCTCTTGGATACCCATTCGCTACAAACACGTCTTCGATGTTGTTCAATTCTTCTGCAAGAAGACTCACACAAACATAAATGTAAAGGAAAGGTCCAATCACCCAGAAAGTATGAAGAGAGCGATTGTGAAAGGTTTTACTGACAGAGCGAGGGCCTTATGTGATGAAAAACACCTGGCAGAAGAATTGAACAACATCGAAGACGTGTTTGTAGTGAATGGCAAAGTCAGATTAACAAATGAAGACCTTCAAAAAGGAAACACTCTATCGGCCGAAAGACGAATGGGCAAAGAAGATGGAGGCCTAGCACGACACACTATTGAGTGCCAAAGAAGTATTGACTGGACAAACGCAAAAATCGTAGCGACAGAGAGAGGGTTGAGACAAAGGAAGGTTCTCGAAGGAATTGAATCACTGCGACAGAAGCACCGCGGAATGAAAGTGCTTAACAGTTTTGACCATGTTGAAACGTGGAAATCAATTCTGAACTCCTTCTTCGATCGTGAGGAAGACTGTAATAGTCAGTGAAGTATCACAAATGTAAAATTACTTGACAGGCCTCGTTACATTTTCCCGCCCTTTTTTCACATACGTCGTATAATAGTCACGATTTATTGGTGCGGTTACCAAGCTGAACATGAGAAACAATCCGCCATATTGTCATTTTTAACAACAGCCTGAAGAAGATCAGTGAAACTGATCGAAACGTCGATTTTAAATATTCTTAACCTCGGAAAAGATCCCGGAAAACAGTGAAAATTTTAATTTACTCGGCAAATTCTGCACAATTTCCGCTCAGAACCCATGCGAACAACTCGACAGAAATCATACCAATCTTGGCCGTTAAACCTTCATTTCGCGCAAGTACACACATGACAGTTTATTGACATGGCGTGCAACCGGAAATAATTCTCATTGGCTGCTTAGCTAAGAGAAGCGTATCGTATTTCAAGGAGGCGGAAGGCTCAAAACCGGGCTGTTGTGTCAGGCTTTCCTTTTCCCATCTCCCCCCCCCCCCCTGAAAGCCTGATACTCAGGCTACTTAGCCAAGGCTTCATTTCACAATGCCTCTGGGTTCTGCCCGTATTTCTGTTTCGTTTAAACTACCAATTATTGCGTTAACATAGAAAGCCCTTAGATAGTCCGGGATTTTGAAATTAACGGAATGCTTTTAGAGGCCAGGATTCGGGCAGATATCCCCACTATTTAATTGCTAGACATGTAAGCTGAAAGCTAGGAAAAGAGTTTGGATTATGGTTTATCCTTGAAGCAAAATAAATTGTCCCACGGTCTGGATTTTCGACTTCACACGAGTGTGAGAAACATAACGAGCAAAGCTTTATCTTTTAAGTAGTAGTCATCCCCGAGACCACGCCATTGAGTGATTTCGATCAATGTCAGGATCTAAAATATTGTCTTTGCCAGGCTTGCAGTGCAATACGAGCACACAGAGAAGCAATATATGCGGAGCTGCAAAACATGTGGCTGCCATCTTGGTATCAAACATCTTACGATGTCCTATGATGTAGAATGGCCTGAATCAAATCCATGCAAGCTATGTTTTTTGCTCAAGAAGAATCATAAAATTTAAGTTCCACAAAATTATTCAAGGAGGTTGCTTTCTTTTCTGCCATGTTTACATAATTTGTTATGTGGCATCGGACGTATAAGTTTAAATCATTCTCTAGCTACTTAATGTGACTCAGCTTGCCCATCGTGATGGGTCCCAGTTTTCACCTGATTTCGACGAACACGTTTTCCTGCTATACCAATGAGTTACTTTGATGAATCATTAGTTTTGAAGGCATTTATGTTAACACATCTCTTTAAATTAATCCTCGTTATTTCAACAGCTTAGAAGAGCTTTAGTAAACGCGTTTTAGCATTTTGGGTTAATTTTTAGCACGCATCGTATTGAGTTAACTCAAGCCGCCAAATGCAACGATGTAAACTAAATGATATTTAACTTAACAGAATCCTAACCAGTTTTAAGCAAGGTATATCAAAATCAATAGTACCATGTTTTAAAGAGTTTTATGACTTCAAAATGTTTCTGTAGAGCGAACCATTTACAGTTGTACTCACCAATCCTCAATAAAAGCTGCGAAAGCGATATAAATTTCACTGAAGCCTTCATTATTGATACAACCACGATCAAACTGGCCCTCTTTGCTTCTGCGAGCTATCCTTAGTAATGACTGCACCATCGTTATCATGTCAGTAAGAGCGGATAAAATATGCCACGGGAGGAACATTTTTTAAGTTATAGGAACGGAACCATGGAGACTTTACTACAAGAAGTCAGGAAATATCTCGTCTTTTCTCTTCCTTTGTAATAAGAAAGTGATGTTCAGTAGCTTTCATTTGAATTGTCACACAGACTCAAAAAGAGACTTAAAAACGCAACATTATGACCGACAAATCGACTTTGGGAGTGCAAGGGCTGACAAAGGAAGCCACAATTTTGGTAAAAGCCATACGATCATAAAAAATAACTAATTTATCTTGAAAAGATGCCTTGGGCGTTTATTGAAAACTATTAGTTTATATTTTCTTACACCGGAGCATCAGCTTTTTTCAAAAACCTATACTTAAATGCTGCTCATTCACAGGGGTTGGTCAATTAAATTAAAACACATTTTCGTTTTTGCTGTTCAATGATGGTTGTTATGATAATCCAAATTAAGGACGTCAAGTTAAACGAGTGTTCGACTTTGCCGAAATAAATACAGCAAACATTTTGTCGATTGTTCGCATTAGCCTAGTTATCTTTCTTTCCGCTGTTGCCTTTGTTATAAGGAGAGAGATTTTTTACAAAAAGGATTTGGGTCTTTTGTCTCTTCTGTATCAGATCTTATACGTGCTCACACTATAAATAGAATGATATAGCCACCACAGTACGTTATTATGGTTTATTGGCGATGAACAAACAAGGCATAAATAAACAGTTCGAACTGTGTCAGTCATCCTCATTTGAACTTCCGTTGTTCATAACAACCAGTATTTCGCAACGCCATTTAGTATTGTACGATTAACTTGCGAAGCTAGTACAAGATGGCACAGCAAAAGAAACGGTTTTCAGTTAGATGTGCAACAAATTAAAAGCCCAAATTGCTACCTTGCACGCGTGCTCAACCTGTGACACTCCGCTAGAATTTTCTTTGTGACTGATTGTAAATCAGTTTATGATGGATAATAAATCGCTTTTGATTTGAACTCCTGGTGTGTGCTGCAGTCAGCTGCACACTATCTACACATCTACTTTACTTACATTTGCTTTCGAGAAAGTAACTCGGCTCTGCAAAATGGGTGCTGTTACGCCGCAAAATGTAATAATCGCCGCATAATGTAGTACTAACACAAAATGTAATAACATCGACGCAAAATGCTATAAAGTATTCAATGCAAAATGTAATAACTTTTCAACGCAAAATGTAAAAGCTTTTCTAACGTATAATGTAATAAAGCAAAATGTAATAACTCTAGACTGATATGTATGGTATTTCCAAAATTAGTATCATGACTCAGTGGCGTTTGCCTAACGGTAGGTTATACGTGAATTGAATAATAGATGTACAGGTTTTGTTCTCAACCCTTAAAAGCCTCAGATCGGGGGACTGACGCTCTCTTACCGTATTCAGTACTCGCCGTGGCGCTTATTTTAATAAATGTTTGGACTTTTTGGTGCAGCGCTTATTAGAGGGCGGCGCCTAATCGGGGATGGCGCTTAGTAAAAAATGATTTAAAACAATCATTTTTGGATCAAAAATAACTGCTTTTTTCAGGTAACAGGAATAAAAAGACTCACTTAAAAAACTATGTAGATCAGAATCAGGTCGTACATCGGAGTGTAACCCCCATCATACTTCCACAATCTTCCGCTCTAGAGCTCATTTGCTTCGAATAAACGCTGCGTTGTTATTGAGGGGTGCGGGGCTTATTCGAGGGTGGAGCTTATTTTTCGAGTAAATAAGGTATATGACTGAAATATATGGGTGTGTGCCACACCAAAGAGTATGGTTTTTTTTTTAGCCTTTCTGGTAATAATAGTAATAATAATAATTAAAAACAATATTATAATTATAATAAGAACCTTCCCAGAATGCTTTGCACCACAAAAATTTCAATGCAAAATAACTTAGTTAATTTGTGGTCGAAGAGAAATGCTGTACCATGTGTTATTTACAACTTTGTGAAAGTTATCCCCCACATTAACGTTAGGGTGATGACGTCATTATTCACGTGACTATGGGAAAAAATATGTTTTCGCTCACTGCAAGAACAGGCCTCCATCAATTCAAAAGCGGATAACGTGCCCTGATAGTCATTGGAATGGGCAATATGGAAATTGCCAGTTGACATCTGGCATTTGAAAGTTAAGGTGGCTCTGTACAGGAGCATTTCCCAGGGGTCTGGTAAGGAGTCAGTAACTATGGTAGTTTAAGGCGGAGAGAAACAAAGCTTGGCTGGTTAATAGAACTTCGCATGAAAGTAACGACCATGATATGCTCACTGTTGTGACGTCATTGGTCACGTGACCAGAGCGCACAGAAAATTCAAATCACTTTAAAACTGCTTTAAGCTCAATAAATTCGTAATTTCTCACAGCAATTTTGCAGAAAAAATTGCAAGTTATTCAAAAACGTCCATTATTATTTTTCCTTTTGAAAAAAACACGATGAAAAATGAACCTTAAACTTTTGATAATCCCCTGTTTTGTGAGGTTTTAATATAAATGTAAAAACGAATCAGCATATTTGGTTTCAAACTATGCTCTTTCTAACTACGTTAACAGTTTTTTTGAAAAAAATCGTTTTCATATAGCTCAGGGATGTGAATTTGCAGGCACGCGGAGTACTGGGCACCAATGTCACGGATTGCTCAGGAAGACTGGTGCACTTTTTAGGCTCGGTGCCATAGCTAGCGACAAAAGCTGAAAAATGGGGTGAAAAGGTGTTTTAGCTTTCTGTGGTCCATTTCTGCTAAAGAATTGTTAATGGTTTCTCGGAAAGAGGACAGCACTTCATTTTTCGCTGCATTGCTAATGTCAGGTACGTGTAATTATAGCTCTTTATTGTCTGCAGTAAACAGCTTAATATATTACCGATCGATCATTATAGTTTAATGTTTCATATTTATCGTTAGTCCAGTGCTTAAATAATTTGCCATTTTCGTTCCGGTAGCAAAAAGCCGAAAGATAGACACTTAGGTTGGTAACTAAAGTTTATTAAGTTTCGTTAGTCTTAAAATAAACGTTATATGAAGTGATGTAGTTTTTGGACACTCGTCTGTGAATCGTATGTTGTTTGTTGGCCAAGTAAAAGTGTAGCATCGCATCCTTTATGTTTTCAGTAACTTTAATTACAGCGTTGCTGTTAAAAATAATGTTTCAAACAGCTATTGCTTAAAGCAAGAAGGTCAGGCTATTCTCCTAATGTTGATACTGGCAGATAAGCTTAAATTCTTTTGTGTAGCATCATTTAAGCTTACGTGTTGTAATCTCATAACAACATAACATAACACATAACATACTTTATTTTATCTCCAACTCCATTTGTTTATTAGCTGGGCTTTTTTTCACTGCTTGCAAATTATTTATATACATCTAATGACTCACGAATGTTTCTTAGATTAAGTAAGGTTCAAAGCTATAGTTGGCATGATTTGATGACAAACAACAAATTTAAATTTCGAATTAGGTACATGTAAAACTTTTATTAAAAGTTATGTGTTGATCACTTTTGGGAAAATATGCGCAAGATAATCGAGTTCAAAGCAGGTGGATGTAATTTTTATGTACATCTCATTCTCTACTTTTACTGATTAAGTTATTCCATAATTTGCAGGGTAAAAAATTAGCTTCAGTGCTTGAATCATTGAATTGCAACTCGGGCCAGTATTCTTGAATTCCAACCTCGTCCCCAGGGTGTTTTCACTTGCTTGCTTAGTATAGTGGACCAGGCCATTTAGATAAAGTGACTTTCAAAATCCTCTAGTCTAAATAAAAAAAATTAAAACGATATTTACTTGAATAGACCCCTCCCAACCCGGGTGAGAAGTAAGTCTTTTATCCAGGGATTTCGCCAATAATCATGTGGAAAAAGTACCACATACTGTAGAACTCTAAGTAAGACTGGAGTCACATGTCAATAAAAACAAACCTCAACTTTTAGTGGCCCTGGTCAGTTTTAAATTGCTACTGGCAACCAGGAGACTGTCAATTTTTAGCCCTGAAGTTGTTGTTTCCACTGATCCTTTTTTATCTATACTAGGCATGTATATGTCAGCAGTGATCAGTGATGTAGCTTTTCTTACAGTGAAGGTATGCACATGGAAGATATCAATCATACAATTATCCCAGCTTATGTACGATCTCACTGTTCAAGAAAATGAACTGGGTCAAATGCAATGACCGGTTTAATTTGGGTTCGGTAGTTGAACACAATTAAACCAATAATATGCATATAGCAGTGTTTGCTTCCAATTTCTGAACCCAGTCAAACATAATTAAGCACAGTTAAACAGTTTTAAAATCATTCAAATATACCAGATATTTAAACCATCTGCCTTTAAGTGTGTGAGAACAAGCACAAATTTCTGTAGTGTGGAATTTGAGCATGATCTGTTTTATATTGTCATGTAAACACATAGAAGACGGGGTGGCTAAAACAGTCTTTTCGGAAAAAGAAAATTGGCAATCCTAATACTCACAAAGGAAAATAAAAGTTGAACCAAGGATAAAATTAAATCACAACATTTACATGAGTGTTCCATCAAGACTTCCATTGGGGTAGGTGGTGAAAACCTTATAAAATCCATTTTTCACAGTGATGTAAGATTTATTCTTGATGGTTAAAGGGTTAAAACTTAATGCAGAATGAATCAAACAGTTATACCATGTATGGGTTTCTGTACCACAGTGATTATTGTGACCCAGTACCACTACTGGGGCAAGCTCACACAGGTATGACTTGTACAGTTATGAGATTTTGTGCTGTAATCATTAAACAAATACAGAGAAACAAGAGGAAATCGGGAGGAACTTGTACCAGAATGAAAATCATGCTGGTATTATGTAAACACCCCCTTAGCCTAAAGTCGAGCAGCTCTCAAGAATGTTTAACAACATCCTCAGAGACCCAGGGGCAGTAACGCCCTGATTTCACGAGACTGGTACGATTTTGTTTACATGAGACCGGTCTGAAAGTCAGACTGGCATGAAGTGTTTACCTGAGACCAATCTAAACTATGTTTGTGTTAATATTGTCCGCAACCATCCCATCCTTAAAAATCCAGTTTATCTATTATCCAACAGCTTGGAATGCTCCAACGCCACTTATTAAACGTGCATACCCAAAACAAATATCTCAGACCAACTGGAACCCTGTTCATGCTTAAGTGGCACCCCAGTCTGATTTCAAACCGTTCTGAGTCATTCATATTGGTTCAGCAGCAGTGATGAGTTAAACCAGCCTAAGGCCCTGTTTACATGAGTGACTATATCCCGGGATGACTTTTATCTCATCCCGGGGTGACTTTCATTGCGGTGTCTGGTCATTTACCTGTAAATGTTTACATGATTTGGAGCTGACATGTGTTCACCCTGGGACTATTTCATCCCGGTCTTTAGCACCGGGATGAAATCGTCCCAGGGTAAACACCATTTCAGCTCCAAACCATGTAAAAACTTACAGGTAAATGACCAGACACCGATATGAAAGTCGTCTTGGGATGAAATCACTCATGTAAACACAGCCTAAGATGATAATTATTTTATACTAGCTTCATGTTTCGTACGTTTCGTGTAAACAGAGGTAAGCATTTGGAGTCGATCTGAAGTCGTACCGGCCCAAGTTGGTACCATTCTCATAGACTACGAGCAGTCTCTCATTTTTCTCTGGCGCGTGCACGCTGACTGTCCTACTATTGGTAATTGCGATAATTAAAATCTGCTTTGTTTTTCTTACAGGTTTTTATTCCATCACCCTGATGTCAGGAAAATAAGGCAGTTTATTGTTAAGGGTTTGGTTAAGAAATTTGTACTTTTAGCTATATTCCCAGACACACTTTATCAATTCAAATAAAAAATTTGAAGAGCAGTTTTGAAATAAGGTTATACATTTTTTTGTCTTTTTCTGCTTAACATTTTGATGTCATTGATTAGCTTGACTGACCCCTCAGTACTACTAAGTGGATGATGTATGAAAATGGAATGAATCCTGGAGTACACCTTTTAGGGCTCTACTTCAAAATATCTGATGAGCACACCCTGCCCCATGTCTCTTTTTGGGGGAGTATCCCCCCCCCCCCCACTACTATCCCAGGAATGAAGAGTCAGACCTATTTGATTGAATTCTCTTTATGAGGAAAACTATATCGATTGACTGATTCACCACAGTCTGATCCCTTTTTGTCAGTTCATTGCCTGTTAGGTTTCAGACTATTCTGAAATGATTTAGGAAGAGGCTATTCCTTTTGTTTTTCTTTGGTACCAGATTATGGCAATCAGTAACGATGCTTATTGATGACAAATTATCAAACCAAAAAGAACTAAAGTCTCGAGATCTACTGCCATCACGGTCTGGGGTAGTAAGAGAGTGAGTCATAATCTGTGCATCAAATAAAGTCACTAGTCATTACAGGACCATTTGTTATTTGCATTGGCAACACTGAAGTCACAGATTGATTTATTTATTGATTTATTGATTGACTGATTGATTGATTGATTGATTGATTGATCGATTGATTGATCGATTGATTGATTGATTTTTTAATTCACTGATTGACTGATTTATCAGCCAGTTGGTTGAGTGGTTGATTGATTGACTGATTGGTACTTAAAATAGATGAATAAATTGATTCACCCGAATTACATGTAAGTAATTACATGCATAATGCTGCATTTCTTCGCATCTTCCTCTGGCAGTAAAATTATACCCGGCATCAGTCGAAACATAAAATAATTTTCAAGCCCCAATGTCATGACATAATTGTAAGCAAATAGTTTATTTGTAATTAGCAAGTAGTAGGTAAGAAGGCGTATTAGAGAGCAGGACTATCAGAACTTTTACAGTAATTTAAATTATATTTCATATTAACTCCAGTAAGCTACTCCTTCTGAGTAACTACCACTATTGGACAGTCAAGAAAGAAAAATCAAGCAAATCATCATCATTCAACTATAGCGTCATTTTACCATATAAGGAGAAAAATATGAGTATGAGAGCGTCTTACACTGTAGAAAACGTATTGCACTATAGTATCCCGGTTTCAAATCACTTATTGAATAAAGCATTTAAATTGCTTAGATATTTAAGTTTATATTACCTACAACAGAGGCTTATTTAAAATTTATGAAACACTGGTTCTAATTTGATAAGAGGTGTATTACTAATGATTAACTAATAATTATAATATTGTTTTCCGGTCTCACTTGTAATAATAATAATAATAATAATAATAATAATAACAATAACAACAACAACAATAATAATAATAATAATAATTGTAGTAATAAGCGAATATTTAAACAGGATAACCCTTCATTGCAAGAGCATTGTTATTAATGGGGTCCTGCAACATAACCTACAAAAAGGTTATATTTAAAATCTCAAGTCCAAAATCTAGAGTCTAAAGTCTAATCTCAGGACTAAAATGTAATTATAAAAAATTAAATAAATGAAGATAAAAATTCTTCAACCTGAAATAGGGTAAAAATTGTGACCACGTTAGTCTAGTTAAAAATAGGGTAAACTATTAACCTCTTTGGTCTGAAAAAAATTAACAGTTGAAATAGGGGAATGTAATCATCTATAGCAGACGAAATTGAAAATTTGTCTTAAACTTAAACAGGGATAGGTTTCGAGCAGTTGGCGGCATCCCTTATCAAATGTAATACTGGTCGCAAAACAGTAGCATATTTCTACTTTGATTCAATTATTGCACATTTCTTGTTAGGTGTCTAAAGCTACAGAAGCCAAAATTTAGGTTGAAGTTATCGCAGACTCAGATTAAAATGTAAACATCTTTACCGGGATGATAGACAACCGCCGTCTCCTGACTCCCCCCCCCCCTCCCCCCCCTCCACCTCTCTGTGATCTACCACGTATGAATTAATACTACCTCGTGTTTGAATAATGTAGTTATGGTGACTCTTCTAACTCTTAAACATAAAAATGTCACGATAAAATCACTTTCCCAGCTTCCATCTTAAAACCAGGTAACGTGATTGTTGTCTCACGGAGATTATTGGGTTACTGGATTACAGATTTCAGTAAGTTCAAACGATAGTTTAATAGATATTAAGTCTTAGCTGACTACTCGTCTCCTTCACGGAGATAAAATTCCTATTACATGTTAACAAAAACTCTAACTAGGACGCTTAACAAAAGACCTTCTCCCTGCTTACGAAAAAAAATAGAGAAAGGTTCAGCCCGCCCCAAATGTTTTATTTTTTTTTTTAGTGATGACCCTCTCCTCTGCAGACCCAGCCCATCGCCACCAATAATCTGCTTGAATACACTTGAATACACATTCCATGTATGCACATTTATACTGTAGACCTCTGATATGTACTTTGACTTCTCATACCGAATTGTATTTGCGTTTAAAGAGTCATTACATTTTGCGTTGAATGCTTTATTGCATTTTGTGTCGATATAATTCCATTTTGCGTTAGTATTACATTTTGCGGCAATTCTTATTACATTTTGCGTTAGTATTACATTTTGCGGCGATTCTTATTACATTTTGCGTTAGTATTACATTTTGCGGCGACTATTACATTTTGCGGTGTAACAGGTGCAATAAGTAACTGTCGTGTCCCTGAAAGACATGGATAATACATGTAAATACAATAGGTATCACTCGCGTCATAGGTGGGACACATTTTTTCCGCGAGGCAAATAACTGTTGCATATATTTCACTCAAATGGGGATTGTTGTTTATAGGCTAAGTTGCATGCAGGCTGCAAGAGCGCACACGGCTCAACTTTGGTTTCTGTAGCATGAATAAACTAGGAGTATAACTTAGTATATGTCGAAGGTTTTTACATCTACAGCTGTATGTACACAGAGACAATGTGGAATAAGGCCGCGGACAACATTAATGAATTTATCCTTGTCGTACGAGGAAGCCAAATGAATTGTATATCTCGATGCGACATCGTTAAGCATTGTTGAATTTCTACTAGTTGTACGCGTTTGGCCAGTGTTGAATGATGCTCAGTGTTGTTGAATGACGTAAATTAATCTTTCTGCACGTGAATATGCTCACGATTATCGCAGGTGCCGGCCAAACAAATTCCACGGGTGGATTCATTTGCAGCATACGCGTACGCTTGTCGCATTCTTAACGCGTACCCTTGTAAATAAACGTGTCGATAAACCCCAGAAAACTACCTGTGAGAAGCATCTGTTGTCTTTAGCTTGAAAACAATTACGTTCGACGTCAAGGCGAAAAGTAAAAAGCGTCAAGATTTCTATTTCTTGGGTGGTTAACTTGGCTTTCAATGCTTTGGAGCGTGATACCCTATTATAATTTAGTTAGTTGTCATGTGGAAGTAGAAATTAGAACATGGCAGGCGGGGAAGATGGAATAACGGTAGAAAGTAAAGATGACGATGTACTTTTTTTTCTATTTTTCTTAGTGGAAATATTCAACTGATAGGTTCAACTGAAAGTGTGGCACCTGAAACGTATTAAGGTTATCTGCAAAACCGCGATAATTTAAATGCTGGAAGGGTGGGAAATTCGACAGCCTGTTTATTTGCATCGCATTCGGGATACGCGTATAGGTTATGCGATTAACCAATGGCGTATCGATTTATCGCATTCAGTGAAGATACAGTATGTTTGCAATTTAGCCACACGGGAAAATGCAATCCTTTTGCAAGTATTTGAGCACGCAATTGCCTCTTTGGGAGCATCAAAATAGGCGATGAAGTACGACTGCACACTCTAACGCGCCGTTGATTTATTGGCTACCCCATACGCGTAACCTAATTGCCATGCAAACAAACAGGTTGTCGCATTTTTTGTTATACGCGCATCCAGCAAATGAATCCACCCTACGTCATTTTTGCACCTGAGAACAAAAAAAAAATTGTTGGACAATGTTGAGCCAAATATTTGATGACAATTAAATTTCGTTCAACACCATTGAACATATCATTCAGCATCATGCATCCAACACCATTCACCAGGGTGGCTTAACATGTTCAACAATGTTAAACGTTGTTGAATGGAAATGTTGAATCCGTTTGTCCTATCAAAACTCTGATAGATATTCGGACGCGCTAAATTCTGTAGCACAGGTCAAAACCGTAAATCCCACGCAAGGAAAGAAACATTTTGCAGCATTATTTGTCTATTTCAATGTTTCCCAAAATGCTTTCCTGTTTACGCATCACGCAACAGTTATCGGGGAAGCGGAGAATGCTACCGATAACAAAGAAAAAAAACGCAAACACCTCAAGAAGCAAATGTTGACTACACGCGAAAATGGGCAAACATTGTAAGCAGCAAGTTCGAGCTTATTTTCATTTTACATATAGGGTTTGAAGAACACTTGAACAAAAATAAGGTGATTTAAATAGCTTGCCGTGGATATACTTTTTATAGGTAATTTCTTAGGCTTGTTGTATTCAATAACTTTTCCCGGGAGAAACTAGCTGTTTTTTGTACGCCTGTATCCTTGCGCGCAGTCAGACGAACTAAGACGAGTAGAGACGCTCTTACATCAATATTCGCACTAGTCTACTGCTTTCGTATTCGTCATTTATAATAAATACCACGTCGTACAACAAATCTAGGATGTAATAATTATAAATGAAACGCACACTTCAAGGAAAATAAAAGCCTATTAAGGCATACATTTTACCTTCCTTGCTATATTAATTATTCCAGCGGATTCTACCAAGCAGCTTCTAGGAATGCTTCTTATTTTATTATTTTCTCGAGGTTAGGTCCTGGGCAACTATTACACCCAAATCTGGTGGACTGTAAAACAGTCGTTTGTTTGTTTTTTCTTCTCACTGGCTCGAAGGAAGGACACGAAGCTCACTAAAGCACGGACGTCGACGGAAAACTTCGAAAGCAACAGACCAAGGCAACCATCTAGCACTTCTCCTTCTTGAACAACTCACGCTTTTTTTTAAACTTCAAACAGTTATTTAGCAGAAACTGAAGTTCGTATTATACCGAATAATTAAACATAGGATATCTCTGAATCATTGCTAGTGGTGCTGTTAAGCCTTGCAAATCCAGGTCTTCCTCTAGTTATGTCATTTGTAATCAACTTATAACCATTAATGTTGTTATTGTCGCTGTTCTGCTCCCCAGTAACGTTTTGGGAATCTTCTGGTACATCAAGAAAATTAAGAAGCCTTCGTCTCCACAGACGTCTTTCGAAACCATCAATGCAGTCGATGCAACTATTATTCTTTATCTCGCAAGGCAGCTCTTTAAGATCTACTCTATCAATTCTTATAGCAACCAAACTGTTATCTTGTTTCTCTATAAGCCGATTTATCGCAATGTCCATTTCGTATTTGCAATAATCGCTCTTCAAAAAATTGCTCGAAAACAGCGCGATGACTTTGTAACTTTTGTACACACTGTATGCCATGTTGTCTCTGAAAGGCCACCCAAGGAAAAAGTCCCTGTAGTGTACACAACACGTCAAATGATGTTTTTCTTCTAGAAGAGAAAGAAGCTTTGTTTTCATCCATAGTCTGTCTTCGTTGCTGTATATTATGAAAGCGTGGTATTTATAATCTGTGGACGAGAAAGTGGAAATTGAAAAATCACGCGCACTTGGAGGCAAACTTATGTCTGGTTAGCTAACAAATTTCCATGCGCCAATATAGGTAATAATAACACTGGCATCTATTACCCGAACATGCGTTCATAAAACATTGAAATTGAGCTTGCCCTATGAAAGTATACAGCACAGCCATGACCCCATCTCTGTACGCTGGCAAAAACTCAGTTAAATACTGCAAAACCACGGTGGACTTAAACTCTGTCGCAGACTCTCTCAGGAAACAACTTCTAGCTGAGACAATAAGGATCGAAACCCACCAACCATTGCTGACCATCGTGAGAGATAGGGTTATGCGTAACCATTCGACCTCATCGCCTGATAAAGACTAGCAGTAAGCAGTCCAAAAGTCGCAATCTACAACTCAAGTGACCACATCGTGAGAAAAACGATTTACACTTTATTGTTACTGTATTTACCACGATAAACAAATGCCATCATTTTACGACATTCATCTTCAGTGCCTATAAATTGGTTTATAATCACAGTGCTCTCTAAAAAACTCATCCTAAATTTATAGCCAATACCGACCTGAAGGTAAAGGAGAGCTGCCTTTCTTTGACCTCTTTCGGCGGAAAAGAAACGTCAATGAACCAAAAACCAAAGCTAGTCCAACCAGGATGCCAATCGATATGGCCACGTAGGTCGTTGTCCGATTAGAACCTAGACATCAAAAACATTGCTTCCATAAAGAAAAATAATTCACTTCGCAGGGGGTCTAAGTCAAGGAAACAAGCTATGCCTTAACATGCTTGAGGTGGTTGCAATTGTCTGTTAACTTGTGACATAAAAGAAGAGATGACTTTTAAGGGCTCCTTTCTCAACAATTCACAAGACAAAGAAACAAATACCGGTGTCCCCAGGGCCCCTTTGTTCCGTAAACGTCTTGTTTAAAAGCTGCCACGACACCAGTTGTAACTCTTTATCCCGAGAACCATGCAGCACAAGTATATATGGAGTCTCAGTCCCGCCTGGGGTTGTGCTGGTAAATATACCAACTGGAATTTTCACTTAATGTTGTGTTAAAGCTCGGAAAGGAAGCCCATTAATGTTACTGGAAAGGACACTCAATGAAAACAGACTCCTTTTAATTTAAGCATTATCTTTTAGTGTGATAAAGCGGCATTCATTTTTTTTGTCCGAGCCGAAATACAAAGTACCACGTTGTTTTTATTCTAAATGAGTTGAATCCGAACAATGATGTTAAATCTGTCACTGATTTTGTCAAGTTCACTTATTTTTTTGATATTTCCGAGAAGTAGGGAATTAAAAGGAGGCTAAAAAAGTTATATGTTTGCAGAGGTTTAACCCGAATTCCAGCCATTATTTCTGTGACATCACAATTAAAGCTCACGAAAGAAGAGTCGGTCACTGTCCTTAAACTTACCTGTTGCAGCAATATTTGCACTTGGAGGACTTGTAGTTTTCTGGTGAACTGATAAAAATGGATAAAACACGTTATAGTGGACAAAAAAATTATTTTTTGGTTTTATTTGCACCTTTCGTCTTTGTCTCATGCTTGTGGCGTGCTGAGGATAGGTTTTTTCCTTTTATTTCATGAGCGAGCTCACAATTTACGATCTTTTTTTTTTCTTAAAGGGCCAGTCTCATGGCGATTTTCCTATCTTCTTTGTCACAATTTTGATTAACTTATATCAAAGTACCTTGTTCACACACGAATTGCTTTTAGACCACCTGAAGGGGACAATATTAAATGAATTTTCAAAACAAAAACAAGCCAAAATTAGTTTTTAGAGATTTTATCTGAGACACAAGGGCAGAAACTTGAAAAATTCTGCCAGAAGTTTTCAAGTCGGACGCCATTTCCATCCTGGCCATCCCTATCCAGGCATATTCATTATAGTTTCCATGTACTGAAATACCCATTTTAATACTACTGGACCATTATTTTTAGGCTTCCATAGATAAAAATGTGTCTTTTGGCTTTTCATAGTGATACTAAAAATTGATGAGACAGCCCCTTCAATCTACTTTGTAGGTATTTAAGGTGATTCCCTTTAATTGCATTGCGCATCCTAGCTGCACATCATTTTTTGCGTGATTAGCGCGCGCGCGCGCGCGCGCACTTCGGAACTTGATAGGTTTTCTATGAAAGCTGAGCAGTTCAGAGAAATAACTGGTCGTTTTCTGCTAAGCGAGCTCGGTGATCCCCATGTTTTAATACATAAATTCAAATGGCACACGATCGAGTGCAATATATCGCGATTTCAAGAAAAGTTTAAAATTCTGCTTTGAGATATTTTTATTTAAATGCCGAAAAGAACACGTCTTTAGGTACAGCAGGGTATGTACGCACGTGGCAAGTTCTTCAATTTCTTTTTTCTTATCCTTAATTTCTGTTCAACTAAAATAGTATACAATGCAAGATGAATGTCTATTTTGTTGAGCTACTCTAATATTTCAATACAAACAATGATTTTTTAAGGCAATTATAGTTCTTATTTCTGATTACTAGGGTTTCTCAGGAAAACCTTGCGGGTCGTGTAGTTTCTATCAATGGCTATCCATGTCGTGCCAAAACAAGCTCGGTGACTCCTATATTTTTTAATTGCATTTTTGAAATGATCTAAACGTAATTAATTACCATATTCCCTCTATTTCCATGGAATCACCTTAAAATAGTATTCAAACATACCTGTTGTCGACGCTGTAGTAGTAGATCCAGAAGTCGCTATAAGGAAGAAAAAACACACAAATCTCAAAAATATTTCATCTGCAGTTCGCATATACTTTGTCTTCAGTCTTCATTCCTATATTGGGTGTAAACTCCAAACTGACCAGCTCCCGGTTAGCATGATAGCTCAGATATCTAGAGTATTGTATAGATACGACAAGGTGTGATGGCCTGTGAGTCCCTTTCCAGCTTGGGGTTTTTCAGCATCTTCAAGTGCTAACATTACAATGAGAGTCTTTCACTCAACAACAAATCAAAATCTGTTTATATAAAAAAAAAATAAAAATAAAAAACATTTTAACCCAGCTGTTACATATTTTCCCGAATCTTAATTTTCAAGTCCCGGATGAAGAAACATAACAAAAAAGTGAAACTAAATAATTAGTATTCATTTATTTTGCAGAAGTTGAACCCTCTAACCTTTGTTTACATGCCATTACAAAAATAAAATCCTGCGAAAGAAGAGTTCGTCAATTTTTGCCGAATTAAGTAAATAAAAAGAAACAATTAAATTGGGCAAAAAAACCTTTTTACTGGTTTTATTTGGCCTATTTTCTTCTTTGCCCCACACTTGTGAGATGCTGAGTATATTACATCTCTCCTATTTAATGACAAAGCTCAAAATTAACTATCTTTCTGCCTCAATCTACATAGTTATTTCTTCTACTACTGGTTATTAGAATAGTATTCAAACGTACCTGTTGTCAACAGTACAGTAGTAGGTCCAGGAGTCACTATAAGATAAGAAAAAAGCATATAAACTCAGAAAATATTTCATCCATAGTTCATGATATGACCGTTTAATATACTTCGTATTTTATGTCGTTTTTGTACACGGGTTTAAACTCCAAATCGACCAGCTCCCGTTAAGCATGATAACTAAGCTATCTAGAGTATCCTACAAGGCGTGATGGCTTATAGTCCCTTCAAGCCTGAATTTTTTGTTTAAATGAAATTACAAAAATAAAGCCCACAAACGAAGAGTCGGTCAATTTTTGCCGAAATAAATAAATAAAAAGAAACCATTAAATCGAGCAAAAAAAACATTTTCACTACTTTTATTTCGCCTATTTTCTTCTTTGCCCACGCTTGTGAGAAGCTGAGGATATTACATTTCTCCTATTTCATGACAAAACTCAAACTTAACGATCTTTCTGTCTCAAACTACTTAACAAATTGACGTCAGTTTTTTACGCGTCTGTCCTCCTATTGAAGATAAAATGCGTCATAACATTGTCAAAGTGTTGTGGATCCACGAGCCGAAGGCGAGTGCATCTAAAGCAATCTTTGGCAATGTTTAACGAAATGTATCGTCAATAAGAGAACAGACGCATAAAAAAAACTGACGTCAATTTGTTTTTTTACAATAACAAAAAGCCAGAACTAATTTTCAAACGAAGGAGAGAAATGCATATGCAAGAGTCAATGGAAGATGCGATCGCCCCAGAACCTGAATTTCATTACTGTATTTCGGAGAATCACAGTTTCGTAAATTAAAAGTTCACTAAGAATAGACCATAAATACAAGGAAAAATTTGTTTTGCGAAACTAACCTTTATTTCAGTGGAAACTGTTCACAGCATAATCCGCTAAAACAGCTCAAATTCCCACTCAACGCCGATTTTCAGGTCTGAATCTTCAACAAACGTCTTTATCTTTTCGCTCTAAGGTTGCAATCTTATGGCTTCCTCAGTTTCACCCCATACATTTTAGATTATTTCCTCGTTGAAGAGTACTAGATTTAAGGTACAATTCTCGCAGCACCGAGAATGCTGCGTCGAAAAGTTTGACAAAACTTTTGACGATTGCGTCAGCTTTTCGTGTGTCATCCGTCTGTACTCTCTTATTGACATTAAAAATTAGCCAATCAGCGCGTGGGAATTCGCTCAGTTATTACAAAAATAGTTATTTCTTCTACTACTAGTTATTAAAATTGTATTCAAACGTACCTGTTGTCGACACTAAAGTAGAAGGTGTAGAAGTCGCTATAAGATAAAAACAAAAAAACTCATCCACAGCTCACACGTGACCGTTTTATACACTTTGTATTCATTTGATTCTTATATACAAGTATAAACACCAAATTCACCAGCTCGGATATCTAGAGTATTGCACAGGTACTACTAGGTGTGATTGCTTCGAAATGCTTTCAAGCCTGGATTTCTTTTGGCAGTTAAGGTTGTTAAGTAAATTTCACAAGGAGTTCTTTCACTGGAGAAAAAAACGTCATTATCTTTAAAGAAGCATGCCAACCTCGTCCCCAGGGCTTTCTCCTCGTTCAAAATGGCGGTCAGAAAAAACCCCTGGCCAAGGCTGCTGAAATACTCCAAGAACTCGCGGAGTATTTTGTCACGTGACACATGATGAAATGGCTTTTTCGGAGGTTGTTTCCAGCGTCTGGCGGGCCTGTCTGTTTTTTTTTTTGCAATCTGAAACCGTTGTTCCAACGAAGAGAAGACATTTCATCGTGTTTACGTGACAAAATTCTAACGAATTTTTGGAGCCATTTTGGCAGTCTTAGCCAGGGGTTTCTCCGACCGTCCTTTTGAACGAGGAGAAGGCCCTGGGGACGAGGTTGGAAGCATGCAAGCGGTTTTTTGCTTCTCTTCTGCTCTTCCAACTCTTCTACTTTATCTGTCTTCCATAACCGCCGATGGAGCACGATAGTATAATATACGGCAGTTTTGCATGTATGCTGGTTCTTTAATGTTCTTTACTAAACTGTGTATTATGAGTATCAAGACCAACGAGAAAGCACACATCAACGTTGAACAAATTGATTTAATTGATTCCGGCAAAGAATAAACACGAATTATCGATAGCCACACCTATGTATCAACAGCGCCCGTGAATGCCGCATTTTTTTTTCCTATGAAGGAACTCAGCAATCCAGAATCGAAATTCCTTGGATTCGAGTTTCTAATAACGTGCGCTCTCGGTTCAAATCTTAACTCATTATGCATTTACCGGGCTCACAATTAAAAATAGTTCTTTTCGAATTTCAACCTCAGCGACTGGAAATTTGAATTCTTTAAATTTGATTGGCTAATAAGACGCGCTGTCGGTCTAAGATCTCATACGCATTCATTTTATACCAGCAGCAGAGCAACAAAATGGCGACAAGAACACACGTTATAGTACCCCTACTGTAAAGAGAGAGTTAATAGTGGAATTTGTGAGTGAGACCTTTCACGGGGGACGGGTCTGGAAAAACTTCATCCGTAACAGAAGGGAAATTTGTTGTTGACAGAGACACCAAAACCTGTTTTAGTGCGGACTGACGCTAAAACGGGGTTATAAAAACCTACGACAATCTGGTGCATATCGCTTTATTCCTGAAACAGCGTTTGGGAAGGGAAGTCCAACAACCTAGGAACACAATTACAAAACAGGTCAGTAGGAATTCAAATCTACGTAAAACATCACAAAGCTAGCTTCCCATTAACTCAATTACGACTAATCCCGCTGTTGCCGGAACGAAAACGAGTTGTTTGTTCTAGTTGCATCATTTCAGCGGTGAAAATTTGTTGACTTTGCCTGTAAGACCAAAACAAGGGGCGTGTGAAGCTACAAGTAGTTAAACTTACCTTTAGGTAAATAGGTTCAGGACAGTAATAATCATATAAAGAAATATTAACGCTGAGAAACGTCTGGTTCTGCAACGAGAAGGACATGAAATTAGCGATAAATCAATCAACAAAATGTCCTGTTGTGTCGGCTTAAAAGGATTTGCTTAAGCCGTTAAGGCCATTTCTTCAGGCTGTTTCTATGCAATCGTCATTGCATTGTTGTTGTTATTGGAAACTAGACTCTAGAAGAAACAGCCTTCGCACTGATGCAGTTTCCTTCCGAACCAACTACAAATGACATCAAAATGCAGTTTAGTCGATTTCGCTTAAATACACGATCATTGAAAGGGCACGGAGCGCGTAATATAGTTAATCAGAGTCAGGAAATATGCGAAATAGAGAAACTTCAGTGTACTTACCTTCCGCAGAATGAAGCAGTACACTGGGTTAATCCAAGAATTCGCTTTTTCGATCACAAGGCGAACTAAGATACCATTCAATTTTCCATTCCAATCTACATGTACAAGACAACAAAATTTAACGGCTGATTAATAATTGATTAGGGACTTTTAGGGATATTTTACAGATGCATTTCAGATGTTTACGAAGGGAGCAACTCCCTCATCCAGGGTTTCACGATGTTCGTGAATGGAACTTTTCCCCATTTCCACCCCTCCCCAACTGAAAAAAAAAAGAGAAAGAAAAAGAAAAGGAATAAGGACCGGTATCATTGAAGTCAGACGAGTTACAAGTTTCTCTTTGTCATAAAAACTAAACTAAGAGGCCAGGCATTACATAGAAGATATCCCTTTACGTTGTTCTTGCCAACACCATGAATGAATATTGTGGTAGGAAAACTTGAAATTCAACAAATACACTGACTGCTATAGATTGACTAAGCCAATAAAAGCCTGCTCATTTATACTTTGGGAACATTGAGAATGGATCGATTAACTCGTGAACTAACACGTATGCGTAAGATTTCTGTTTAGGATTTCTCTTAAGTCCGTGTTGCTCCCTTTATTTGGATTTAGTTTAATAGTTACATTAAAACAGTATCCCGGATGATGCATCGACAGTTCTTATAATAATGGCAAAGAACAAGCTGTAAGTTTGCTTACTTGTATTGAGATAGGAGGAAAAACAATCACCAAAGACGATGCAGGCAAGGAATAATAAACTTGCGAGACAAAATTACGGCTAAAAAAATCAAAGTTCCATCCAAATCGCAATTTTGATATCTCGACAGCCTGCGATGAAAACAAATTCAACGGACTCCAAAACACCGTTACCCTTCCACTCTATCCGCTAATTACTTGTTTTGTTTTCTCTGTTAGAATCGCCCTTCTTATGTCCAATTTAGTTGTACATGTGGTGGCATTAAGTAATCGTTAACTTGGTAATTAGGTAAGCAAAATTTTTCAATATTTAAGCCCGGCACTGCCATAAAAATTTACGTACCGTTCATAGAAGTCCATGATGCATTCATATGCCAGTTACTGGTATTTATATATTGACCAAAGGTTACTTTGACGTCTGATGGAGTCCACTCTCCAAATGATACTGGCGATGGGCCTGGGCAACCTGAAATACATTCACAAAAATTGGTAATCTTAACAGCTGAATCAGCCAAAGCTATACACCTTCCAGACTTCTTTACTTTAACTCAATACCTTTCTTTAACAGGTCACGTGACTCCGTTCTCCTCATTCCCAAGTCGTAGCTCGAATTGCAGACACGTTATGGTGTCTTGTTGCAAAGTTTCGTCGTATTGAGCGTAAAATTAAAGTTTGCACACTTGGAATTCTTTATGCGTTTATTCATTGATATTAGTCTTTTTTTCTTATGGAGAGGGTAGAATATTTTATTGGGATGGCCTTATATGAACAAAAGAATTGCTTCCTCAAAAGTATCTATCACATAAGTAAGTTATATTATATATTCCGTATTTTCCCGTATTAAGACGGGCCTGCAGGGCACCGTCTTCTAGTAATACGTAATTTTCGGCGTCGTAGTAGGCTGTTCAAGGCCACTGGATGATTGATTGGTTGCTTTATGATGTCCTTTTGGGGTAAGGACGGAAGAAGGCCCATGTTTTGACCATGGTTTTCTTGGGGACAGGGCTAGGTTTTTGCAATGCCTTCACCACGCTTATATTCGCGTTAAAATAGCTGGGGAACACCTTTCGACAAGTTAAGTGACGCAAATAATATACAGGTAACGCAATTTTTAAAAAAGCATGGCATTTCTTACTGTATTGTAAAATACTGAAAATGCGAGGGCTGTAGGAGAATTAAGAGGTATAATTCTAGCAACTACGCTTTGGTTTGAAGTTATTGCGGGTTTTCAGTTTTGCTCTATGCATTTTTTGCTACTTGAAAAACAGAAAAATGTTAAGAAATCAGTAACTCTTATTTAGCTCACAAATTAACTCCAGCTTGTAAGTGCCCGTCTTTGATAAACCACAGGTTTTCTTGTTTACAAAATGAAACAAAAAGCCACATTATGGATATTGGGCTCAGTCTCCAGCCGTGAGTGTCTCGATGCGCCCGCGATTCTCGCCACCTTCCCGGCTGGGCGCACGGGCTTGGTTATTGTTTAGACTGACCAATCAGAGACAAGCCCCCTGAAATTTGCAGGGCAGAATGCGGGGCATAATTTAGCGGGATTTCGTCTTTCTTTTGAAATTTCACACTTTTAGGAGGCGTTTCAGGAAATACTTTTCGCATTTCGCTTTTTCTCAAGACAATACAAAAAAAAGAACCGATAAAATTTATGCAATCGACGTGTGGATTGTCTGCATAATTATTAAAATTGTAATGACGTCACGGACATGTAACCAAACCCGTGCGCCCAGCCGTGAAAGTGGCGAGAATCGCGGGCGCATCGAGACACTCACGGCTGGAGACTGAGCCTATATGGATATGAGCTTACTGGTGTCTTGTGGGAGTGACTTTCGTCTGCGTTGTTTGATGGTCTGCACATTTAATGCACCCTGAACTGTGAAACGAAAAAGCAAACAAAATACAGAATTAATAACATGACGAGACCACGAGGTTTCTTTTAGGAACTGTATTGACTGCACAACCTGTAATGTCCAGCACCGAAACCGTTTCGACACAAACACCCGAAACGGCTTTGACTGCTCTAGACAATGTTGACATGATTTCCGTTGAGCAAATTATGGAAAATAGAGAAATAATATCATGTAAAATGATAGACTGTGCCATTTGACAGCCGCAAAATTTTCAGAAGATAGCATATTAGACATTGAACGTCAAATTTACCCATGTTTGTATTGGCTTGGATTTCAATTGCAACAACAAGAGTACAAAAAGATTCCAACCAATATAATGTCGAATTGATGGCTATAAACGAATATAAAATTAACAAGATTTTAGTAATGAGTTTTGACTGGATGCGGATAATTTGTCTTCATTAACGTAATTACAGTAAGAGGCCGACTTGATCAGGCCTGATCCAAGAACCTCTTTTTTACCATGCGATGATCACTTTCGGAAAAAAAGGACCAGTTTGTAGCTGGATCTTCGTGCAGATTAGGATAAATGGAAGGCTGCGCAAGCAGTTACAAGAACTGCAGCCTTTGATGAAGGTTAGTTCTGCCCAGTAGAAATGTTGCACAAAATTGAAGAGGACATTTCCATAAGTTGTTTGATCAGTGTTCATTATATTTGGCTTGTCAAGAAGTATTACAAGCATTCAAAGAAATGACGGTTGTGGCTCATCGAATAAATTAAATAAAGGAAAAAAGTAATTTATTCAACTTGACTGAAGTACATGTACCTTTACTCCTGAGTAGGCACTGATGGCAAGAGGGCAAACTAAGTGATTCCTGAAGAGTGAAAAACAAAACCTTGTTGGTAAACTCAGTTACATCACATAGTTCAGAAAGTAGCGACATTCTAAAAGAAGAAGAAAAAAAGATTGTTGCTAATTATTCCCGAAAATATGGAATAGCCAAGCATAACACGCCAAGCACAGACAAGCATATATAGCTAAGCATAACACGAAAAGGACGACGCTAGATGATGGGAGAACGCATACAGCAACATTGACCAAAACTAAGCTCGGAGAAACCGATCGGGATTAAGACCTTACGGTCACCTAGCATAACAATCATGTGTCAGCATACGGTGTCAGCTTAAAATTACAACTTCCTCTGATCCCTCAGTTTCCAAGAAAGTAGAAACTTTACTCACAGAAATTAGATCATTATCAAGCGTCAACTTTTGTACTGCGCAAGTGTCTGTTCCTCGCTCGGCTGAACTTAATTAAGTATTTAGGTTATATTGAGTGTTCAGATGATAGTAGGGATAAGATACTGGAAAACGGAAGCATATATTTGCTCCAAAATACAAAATGCAAATACATAGCAGCTAGCATATTCTAGAATCTCTTTTTTAATTAAAATCATCATCATTTGCTTGTGTACGTGAGGACAAAATTCTTTGTTATTTATAAACAATTATTTTGCCCTTTTGCTTCACTCGGCTAAACCTTGAGCTGTTTAGTGCGGTCTTACCATTCAATTGCAAATTCTTTCAGCTGTTCTTCTTTGTCATACTTTTTGTATACGTCTTTATATTACATTCTACGAAATCAAATCTATTAAAGGTTTGTTTTCCACATGAACTTGGGTAAATTGTGGCAATTGTTGTTAGTCAGATCACAGAGGTGCATTGTTGGCATACCTTCGCCAGTCCATGGTTAACCACAAGATAACAAACATATGAAATCATTCGGTGTTTAACCGACAAACAACAGTTATTAAAAAGCGAAAATGACTAACGTAAATTCCAGGGAGATAGTTCAGTGCAAACGAGCTGAGTAAATCACTATCAAACAATGAAGGGAAAAGGAACCTGAATAAAAGTGATGAACTAATAATATTTATCAGTAGACTGTGCTACCAGGGCAGAGTCAACGTGGGTGTTAATGAGTTTAAATGATACTATTCTGCAGCGTGGCCATTCAAATAAAAGCTACGGGAGATGAATGTGATGTGGTGCTGTTTATTTCTAAAAAGTTTATTTTTCAACTTGAGCACTCTTGAGAAGGTCAGGTTTAATATTAGTGGCACTAGAAATTAGTCAAAAGCGATCAAGAGCGACCGGACGTAAAGCGCATACTTTTCACCATGCATACAACTCAATGCGAGGGAACGATCTGAAAGTTGAATTTAATTTTTTTTGCGTACATTTAACGGATAATTTTGCACCATTGCTACCTTAAGAAATGCAGAAACGACATATAAAGTGTTGTCATTCTAACGTTTTTCTCAGGAATGTAAACAAGGTTGCAGGTATTCCAAAGGCTCCTGAATAATCTTAAATTATTCTTCCCATGAAATGTCAAAGGTCTCCAATAATCTGATGGTTTTCTGTGTCCAACAATCCGCCCTTTATTAATAAGAGCTTATCAAATCATTATAAGTTGTAGCAAAATAATACCTATTAGGCGCCTAGCTTGACATGTACCGTTATCATCACCGTCATCATAAATTGGTGTGTTCTGTGTGCATGTTGTGTTTGCAAGTTATCTCAAAAAGCGTGCCTTTTTTTTCGATTACATTTATAATGTCAACCAGGTCTCGAACTTCGCATGCTGCAAAAACGCAGTCAAAGCACACGAAAAACCAAAAACAAAACAAAACAAGTGGCTTCAAGCGATGAGTCGAGGCAGAGCCCGATAACCACTGAGGTGAAGTGGAGTCAAAGTCTATCTAAAAACTATTTCATCGTGATTTCGCGGGAATATTTCGGACAGTCCACCTTGAGATTAAACAGCTGCCATTTGTTCGATCACATTTTACGATTTCATATACAGGCTCAATTAAAATAGCAACACAAGTGATGCTTAACGCTTCTAGATGGAAAATAATTGATAACCACACATAGAGAAGTCATTCATGCGTTCCCGAACACAGCAGGCACTCATTCCCAAACAAATAGCGTAGCACGAAGGGACACGAAAATCCAGTGTATAGTGTTGTTTAGCAGTGATCCGCTTCAGGGCAATGAACTACACTGATGGCGTCAAATATTTCTGAAGATTTCTTTCATCGCGCTGGATGAAGAAAACTGGGAATGATTTAATAGAAACAAAAGGGAAATTGAAGCAATGTCATCGACGCGAAATTTGCCCTTGACGCAGTCTTACCTTAGTATAGCGGTATTGCTATTTGATTCGAGATTTTTATCAGCAGGGACCATCATGAATAAACACAATTATGTTTGCGAGATAATCACTACCCTTTCCTCACTTCACTTTATTTAACGACGAAAAACTGACGATTGTGCAGTTAATGGCGTTAACGGGTGCTTGTAACTTATATCTCATCAGCAAATAAAAACATTATAATTAAACCCTAACTTCAGAAATTATTTCTGTAGTTTGGAGCCAATAAACTCAACTTACCCAACGCGAAATTGAATGGAGCCAACGAGAAAGAACGAGATATAATGTAGAAAGAAAATGAAGTAATCAAATTAAACGCGTATCAAAAAGTTTATTTATGTTGCCTATTTTAAAGCAGTTATCTCGCTATATGGGTTTCTTATCCATGACTCCCGCAATATCGCCAAATCCGCTTCGGAAATTATTCAGCTTGTTTAGTTGTCTCAAATATAAAAGGCATCTTCAGCATCGAAGCCGGAAAGAATCTGCTAGTATTTTATTATTATTTTCCCATCGACGCTTCTGCTAGCAATGTTACGTTACGCAAGAAAGGTCGTGCTAGATAAGATAGATTTTAGATGCCGATCACATTTTAACGTTTTTCAGTAGAATTATGTACACATTATGGCCTACTTACGTACCTTTTCTCCTGGTTTAAACACTTGTTTTTGATCCAGACGGCATCTTCGAAGACATTCGGCTTGTTCTTCTCGAAGTTGAACAGACTCTTTGATCAATGTCCCAAGGATTAAGGAAACTATAAGAGGTATTAAAATGTGAGACATTGGCCGCTTAGATTATGACAGTGCAGTTCATGGTCATGAAAAACATGCATCCAATGGTATTTTGCTCATGAACTCCTTGCAGAAACCTAAGTTTCTACAGTGCAAACGACGTGTTTGTGTTGCATTAAAACTTGCAAATTCAACTGACTTCTGCCCACTGGTGCGAATTATAAGCACGTAATGATGTATTTTTGTTTTTGAGTTATGCATATTCTTCACGCTTCGTGGATCATTTCAATTCTTTTTATCGTTTCCCAAGTCGTTTTGGAAACATTGTTTTATGCTTCAACCAGTCAAAAAAATAGAAAAATGGAAGTCTACCCAGTCAGAGGAGCGTGCAACAGAGGAGCGTGTATTAAACACGTGTGTCGATAATTTAGTCGGATATTGTGCAGGCCCCTACTAAAGGTCCCCCCCTCCCCCCTCCAGATGGGATGCCAGGATACCGCAAGATTACCATTTGCGTCTGTAAACTAAGCAAGGACCACTTCCTACAAACCGGAACAATTATTAAGTTGTTGGTAAACTGATTTAAAAAAACGATGGCTCCTCGTCTAGATCAGGATCAGCAGTGGACTAAATAAAACAACTCCAAAGATGCAAGGCTGATCGAACAGCTTCGGTCACAATGTGTTGGAACACTTCTCTCACGATATCACAATTCACCTGTTGAAATCTGCGGCTCTCCCTTCCCCCTCAGTACTGAGTTACGGCGAATTTTGGTCGTGCAGTAAGTCATTCATTGTTATCAATGTTGGGGGCCAAACAGGGAAAGTATTCCAACAAATGTGTCTGAAATTGTAGTATTTTAATATACATTTCAAACTACTTGTTTCTGCTTTGTTTATCTTGAATCAAAAGCTTAATTCATTCATTCTCCGAGTTCGCTATAAGATAAGATGTACAACGAAAAAAGAGCCAGACGCCTAAATATTTGGAATAAAACTGATGCAAACTAATAGCTTCCAATGCACATCAGGGGTATTTATTCAAGTAAGACATTTCTTTGTTCTTTTGATGTTTAGCCAAATGTCGCTCTCCTTTGTTAGCCCTTAATACACCGTGAGCCAACAATGTTTCTGCACTCACTGTATCCTAGTCCATTCAAATGAAAGCTTTTCTGTGGAACTTAACCATTGAACATTTAACCCTTTTTAACGGGGTGGCCCTGCATCATGATAAGGGGAGAACGCGGAAGAAAAAAATTGTTTCCTCCTTTATCTTTTGATCGTTTTTTTTTTTGTTTGTTTATTTAAATTTTTTCTTGCAATTGCAATTGGCGATCGTGACATTTCCATGGTACCGTGCCTTAAACTTAAGAAATGTTCTTCCCGTGTCATGTTTTATCATTTAGTTATCACATTGTCATAATAGTGCAGCCATTATAAAGAGTAGCATCGCTTAAACAATAAGGGCCAGTTTTCTTGCGACTGCAACAATTATGAAGGCTGCGATAAAAATTTTCTTGCTTTGGCAGTTTTCACTGAGGATTGGTGAGTATAAAAGTAAATGGTTACCACCATATAAATAATTTAAATTTTTCCATTGAAAACTCTCATTAAAAAACATGGATATAACTTGATTTTTGAATATACCCTGTCTAAAATCAACCTGAATTATTTCTGTTAAGCCAAATATCAGTGATTTGGTTCGTAATTATCGTTGCATTTGGAACAGCCTTGAGTTAACACAAAACGATGTGAACTGATTTTTAACCCAAACCGCTAAAACACGTTTACTGAAGACCGTCTAAAGTGCTTTGTAGAACGATTAAATGATTATGAAATGCGTCAGCGTAAATGTATTAAACATTTATCATACATGGTGACAACGCTGTGAGAGCAGTAAAACATGCTTGTCAGTCGAACTGTGAAAACTGGATAAGATCTCTGATTCTACGGCTTAACTAGAAGCAAGACATAAGAACACGAGTTAACATAAACCTGTAGGTCTGATGCAAATAGGTTTTACGAACGAAAAGAAAACTTAACTGCTTGAATTAATAATTTCGTAGAAACTTATATTTTATAATTCTTCCCGAGCAACAGCACTTTTGGATCAATGGTATTCATGGCACAATCCGAGTACTTCATTGTCTAATATCAAAGCCTCGACTAAGGTTTTAGAACGTTCTGGCTATCCTCTTCACCCCAAATAGAAAAATAACTTTGAAGACGCCGTACTCATGAAAATTATCAAAAGCTGAGTAGCTAGACCTACAATGGTCAGTCCATGAATCTCTTTGTTTTCTAATGCGTTATTCGCCTTTTAAGCAAGATGTTCGGTCAACAACACTGACACATTCTGGCCGACAATAAGCATCCCAATACTTTAATCCCAATATTTTGCAAATAAAAGACGAGGAGGACACAAATTTGTCCTCAAGTAAAATGTCTGCTAAAAGTAGAGTGCAGGGATTTTAATTGAAGCTAATCATGAATAGCGACTAGGTATAATGAATTCACTAGAGGGGTGGATCCGGTGGGGGGGTGTGGATTGAGTGGCTAGGCACCCCCCTCTTTGGGGCCGTAAAAGCTTAAAGTTAAGAAAGGGAAACAAAGCTATCACTTTGGTGATTTTGTCTCCGATTGTTTCGATATCGTTCTGTCGGTCAGCCCTCCTCCCCCCCCCTCCTCCTTTAAAAATCCTAGATAAGCCACTGCACTAACACGGTAAAGAGAAAGACCTATTTTTTGCCAGTGGAACGGGAGAAGAAATGTAAGTCGCCTAATTCTAAGGGACGGACCATTAGAAAAGTGATGGGGGGTGGGGAAAAAAAAATTCATGCAAGGGAAAATGTCCGAAAAAAAAATTCATGCACAAGATGGGCCTCATTTTGATATGAAACCATAATTCGTTCTGCCAAAGTGCTCAAGTAGTGTCTCCAGTGTTTAAAAAATTGGAAATTTCCTGGGGCTCTGCCAGGATGCCATAAAATATTGTTTTCATAATTAATATTTCTTTTGTCGGGAGGGGGATACCTTCCCCTGGAACAAATTTTTTGTTGTTTTTATAGTCATAGTCATACAGTTGAACCCCGTTATTTTGAACCGTCAGGGGAAACAAAAAAAGTTTGAAATAGCGGGAGTTCAAAATAACCGATAGTAAATGAGTGAAGGGCAAATCCAAGCCGAAGGGAAATTGGTTTAAGTTTGAAATAACGGGAAATTCAAAATAATTGAGTTCGAATAAGCGTAGTCTATTAAACGGTAAATTATTAACACACGACAAGCTCAGGAGCTGAAGCTTGTTACAACGTTCTCGTGGAATAAAAAAGTCATTAATCACTTGTCAGGGAAAAATAAAAAGCAACAAACAATCACACCCAAATTCACTTTCTTTTATTTTCTTGGTGTTAAACATGATAAAAATAAGTAGACAGGCCTGCACGACTCCTGCGCACGTGTTAAAGCCATTCTCATAGTTTGGATCTCACGAGTATGTCTTTGAGGGACCTACCCATTTTGTATGATATTAGGGGAGGTTCTTTGAATATTTCTTTGAGCAATGGTTGTTCTTCTATTAAATGCCAGTGTTTCATGAGTATTTGTTTCACGTTTGGTACTGCTGGGTGATATTGTGTAACAAAAGGCAAGATTTTCTTGTTTGCTTTAGGTTTAGGTAGTAAGGCCTGCTTTCTATTTTCAAAATTTACTTCCGAGAGAGTTCTTTGGACAAGACCCTCTGGGTAACCTCTGTTAGTGAGATGAGATTGGAAGAGTTTGATTTTTTCCTCAAACGCTGTTTTAGAGGAATTCGTTCTTAGCAGTCTTAAGGCCTCTCCTTTGATAAAACCTTTCTTAACTCTGGCGGGTGACACGAGGAGAAATGTGTGTATTGAAATGTTTCAGTAGGCTTGTAGTGGGTGCGTATGTCAAGCACTGATTCATTCGTGAACCTTTCACCTTTGTAAAGGCTGGTGTCCAGGAAAGTAGTTTCTGTATCAGAAATTTCAGCCGTGAACTTGATAGTCGGATGATGTTTATTTGCTTGATCAATGAACTGAGTTAAACTGCTGGTATCCCAGAGGAAGAACATGTCGTCGATATATCGTTTCCAAACGAGAAGTTTGGGTGTGCTTTGGCTAAGGATTTCTGTTTCGACTTTTCCCATAAATACATTGGCAAAAGCGACCGCCATTTTAGTGCCCAAATGTAAAGTAACGTAACAGTACAAGCTATGTATTTAGTAAAACAAAGTTGCATTGTTTTTAATTAATTCGATAACAAATTGTGCATAAGGAAAATATTTTCTCCCCCCAAAAAAAATTCCGTGCATAGGGCTGTAGCCAAAAAAAAAAATTCTCGCACAGGAAATGGGCCAAACAAAAAAATTCTGAAAGGCTAAAAATCCCCCACCCGCCCCCATCACTTTTCTAATGGTCCGTCCCTAAATACCATGCACAGTGGCAAAAATAATCAGGAGATCATAACAGTACGGGAAATTTCAGTCTAGCTGTGGTTACTGACCTCCCTATATAATTTTGCTATAAAAATAGCCGGGTTTTCATTTACCTTCAAATGGTAATTAAGGTTACATGTACCCAGAGAACTGAAGGGAGCAAGTTTTTGGGCTGGGTAAAAACAAAGACGTTTGAACAGTAACCGTTTGGACAGTAACCTTTCTATGAATCAGCATATCGATTATGTAAAGAAGAAAGTTTCTAAGATGCTGGGGATTTTCTCAAGAGCACGACGATCTTTAACAATTGAATCAGCGAACAGATTGTTTAAATCGATGATTCTTCCTATTTTGGATTATTGTGGTGCTGTTTTCCATGGATGTGGTAAAGGGAATGAAGAAGTTCTGGAACGCCTACAAAGGCGTGCTGGTAGAATAGTTTTGAATACTGCCCATTTGTCCACGGAACAGATGGTTACAAGTCTTGGCTGGGACACTCTTACGAGAAGAAGAGAAAATCACATTGTTAACTTGGTTGAAAAGTGCCTCAAGGGAACGGCCCCAAGTTATTTCTCTGAATATTTTCAACTAAAAAGACATAATATTCATGATTATGACATTAGGAATAAGAATAAATTAGTTATTGATAGGGTTAAATTAGAATCGACCAAAAGAGCGTTTTTTTATAAAGGGGCCGATATTTTTAATAATTGTATATGAACCTAGTTTTAGTCTTTTTATCGCTTTTTATATGTCTTTTCTTAGATTTCTTATATAGCTTTTTAACTGTTTTAATATTTTATTTTATTTAACTATTCATTTATTTAATTTTTAACGCAGGACCCATGTTGATAGCAGTTTTTATAACTGAAATGGTCATCCTGCATAAATATGTTTATTTATTATTATTTATTATTATTATTATTATTAAAGATGTTTTCCTTCATGAAACGAATAAGACCACGAGGAATTATTCTTGTCCCCAGAGGCCACGATCCTTCTAGTTTAGCGCAGACCAAAAGGATCGTGGGCTCTGGGGACGAGAATGACAAGGAACCCACCCCAGGCCAAAAGTACGCTGACAAATCCTTGGTCTGTTGCATTTCCAGACACGCAAAGAATTCTAGAGAAACATACAATAAAACGTACAGTAAACCTCAGCATTCAACATTCAGAACATTACAACATTACTCAAACAGTGCTTGCAAATTAGGTCATGTAGCTGATCACGCACAGCACGTGCGGCGTCCAAAACACGTCTTCTCCTTGGTCGTTAGCGTCGTTTACCATTTACATGGGCATGGTTTGGGCAAATGGCAAGCAAATTAATTCCGTTCCCATTTGCCGGAAAATGGCTGAGAAAGCTTGAAACTGGTATCAAAGATAGGTTCGAATTTCCCCTTGGAGCATTCCGTCCGGTACCCTGCGAGCAGAGGCCCTTCGATCTTCCCAGATAAGTCGGGAAGAGGAAGGGACCTCTGCCAGCCGCCGCGACTTTCTTTGATTTGCCGCTCATCCACCGAAACGGATGAGTCAGTCCGGTTTGAAACCTGTTTTTCCCGTTTTTGCTCAGTGCGGATGTGCCTTGTTAGAAATTGCTGACTAAATACGCGCCCACGGTACGTTCGGTGCGCTCGTGAAGTTCACAGCAGTGGACGTTTCTCTTTCGAAAGATGTCTTCGATAAAGCGGTGAAAAGTGCACTGGGAAGAGTGAATGCCCATGGAATAAGCAATCTCACACAACACCAGTCGAAGGCCTTGCTTTATTTTCTGTGTGGTAAAGATTCTTTTGTCTGTTTGCCAACCGGCCATGGCAAAATATCGCTAATTTACTAACTGGAACAAAAGAATCTGGGTTGCGGTTGCTTTCTGACCAAAAAATTTTACTTTTGGATTGAGCGGGAATCGATGCGAAGGGCTACGCGAATAAGCACTTTAACGCTTCTTTTTATGGCGAAATGACATTTACCTTGGTGAACGGCGAGACAAGCAAACGGCAAGAGAAACAATTATTTGCCGACTGGCGGCCGGTAATTTTGAAGACGAAACGGTCTCAGCACAAAATATAATTTACCGCATGACGGCCGAGAAGTCTAAGTACGAAACAAACTCGACACAAATGCGTTTTGTTGAATGAAAGCCGAGAATGTTGAGGACGAAAGAGTCTCAACACGAAAATACTTCTGAATGACAGGGACAAAAAGAGGGACAAAACAAAATAAATATCTCGAAGACCAAGATTTCTATGCGAGCTTTCCGTGACTCGCTAATTGGAAATCACTGGACTGTAACAACATGTTGACAGTCGACAAATCGCAGTTTCTTGATCAGCAAAAATATTTCGAGGCTGACAAGTTTTCAAACTGTGACATAAATTCGAACAGAATTATTCTCAGCCTTACGGTTTAATTAAAGCTTTCCTCAAATCTCTCGTGTTTACACTCAAACCAAGAAAACCGTGAACACTGAAAATATTTCTGGAATGTTTATTGTGTTTTGACCAATCACATGCGAGACCTTGTAACCGCAGAAAACAAGTGGGTTCTCAGTCACGGAATCGAGTTGGTTCTCCATTTGTTTTGAAAGACCTTCATCTTAACTTACAAGAATTTAAATTGTTATTTCTTTTTATCTGAGAGCCACATGCGCTACGGGAGCGAAAAATGTGTGAGTGGTCTTTGGCTTGTTGCGGCTGCATTGTAGCAACGACCGCGGACTGTCAAAAGCGGCGTTCGTTATTCTTCAACAGCCTGATGTACCGTTGCTAAATTAGAAAATATGTCATTTCCAAAATGTGCAACTACACGTTATAAACTATGATGCAAGCCCGGCTCGAAGGCACGGATGATTCGGCCTAAATAAATCGAGTCAGCTGTGGTGTCAATGGGCGAATTTGGAGAGAGAATATTGCAGTTTTTACTTCAAGGTGAAATATTAAACTGCCGCTTGAGTTGGTTTTATTTGAAATGTCGGAAACACTGATCGTTGCGTCGGTTTGTCGAAAAATTTAATAAGGCAAAAGCGCTTAAACCTATTTTCGCTTACGTAGTGCGTGGGGCTCTCAGATAGAAAGGAATAGCACTTCCAATTTCTGTAAGATAAACTGGTGAAGATTAAACCTTGTCGTCTTTCGAAACAACTCGATTCCGTGACTGAGAACCCATTCGTTTTCTGCGGTTGCAAGGTCTCGCATGTGATTGGTCAAAACACACATTCCAGGAATATTTTCAGTGTTCACGGTTTTCTTAATTTGAGTGTAATACGACCGAAGTCAGAATAGTTTGTTGTGGACGCGGCTGTCATTCAGTAAACATGTAAATTGAAGCGAGGCCGACAAGGCTCGGTTACATTTGAATTTAGCGCATGCTCAACAGGGAAAGTCGCGGCGGCTGGCAGACGTCCCTTCCTCTTCCCGACTTATCTAGGAAGATCGAAGGGCCTCTGCTCGCAGGGTATCCGTCCGGAAAAACAGGACTACCTTTTGAGACTTTCCTTTGCTCCCGGAAATTTTATACTGGAGCAATCCGAAAAATCGTGTACCCTTTGCTTTCCAACCGGAATTTATGGAAAGTTTTTGTAAATAGTAAACAACATACATGTAATGTAGGTCTTAACTGGTAAAACTGAAACACCCTTCAAACCATGCTCAAAGAGTTTTGCTTGGGGCATTTTTGATGTCCTCATGCAGTCACTTTTCCACGAAAACTTACCACGGTTTATTTCCCCGAGGTAAAATCGGTTACACGGGAAATGCCACTTTCCCCAAGGAAACCCCGCATCTACCTAGCTAGGTAAAGTTACCTCGTATAACCACGGCTTCTGTAGTGCAAGAAAAAAGCTCGCTTAAACGCAGAGCTGAAAGTTTGCACTTGTACAGTTTGTTTTAAAATTGCAAGCTGTCTGCTATATAAACATCCATTTCGAAACTACTAATTGGCCAATGACATCTCTTGCGACGCTAATTAGAAAAACCAGCAAACAGTTATTAAAAGTCTTCGAGGCTACTATTCGCTTTAGAAACATCAAATGTCCGCGGCCAGTTAACAGCGAAGGTCCCTAGATAGAATAACCCAACTATTAAGATATGAAATATTTGCCTGCAAATAGAGTTTTTATGTCTTTTCTCTGATTATTTGTTGTTTGATGATTTACTTGAAGCGGGGGGGATTGTGGGGAGGACTTACTGGGCATTGCTGCCACCCCCCTCTATTGTCTCTATGTTGGTCACGTGATCACACGAATCATGTGCTTGTCATTCGTCTCGAGACAGCCGCAGATCAAGACGTGTTTTTGTCACAACGTGGTAAGTTCAATTATTTCGTGTTTATTTCCCCCTTTTTTAATCGGTATTTGCCTATTCGAGTCTCCTGTTGCTGGTTTATTTGGGTTTTTTTCCTCGAGGTTTATTTTAATTGCCGGCCTGGGTCGTTTTTCGCTTTGCATTCCTCGCTGACATTTCGTTGTTAACCTTTGTTGTCGTTTCCACGTGGTCGGTTACTTTCTTGTGATTTATTGTTCTTCGCGATGGCCCAATGAAATGTGATATTTTAATAAAAGCGGCTATGGCATGGGCCTTTGTCCATAGCCATACAATGCCAATCGTGTGTGTTTTTCCTGTTGCCCAGTAAACAGAGCTCAGGCAAGGCATTTTTGGGGGTCAGTTTCATTGAAGGTTGAAGAGAAAAGGCATAAAGATACATTTGATAGAAAATAACTGAGTTATCAGGTTCAAGACTATATAAACTGTATATAATGCGACACGGCATAAAGGAATCTGGGAAGATGGTGCTTGCGAGCTTGTTACTTAGATTCTTTGATCGATTTTCAAGGTATTTTAATTTCTAAGGAGTTTAAAGCGTAGATTCAGCAGTAATAGGGCTTGTCTTTACAAAAGTGCACGATGACCAATGACCCGCTGACCCGATGACCCGCTTGCTAAAAACCCGTTGGTTCTTCGGATCATCCTCAGAAGCCTTCCGGTAATCAAAAATAAATTAAAAGTTGTCAAAACGTCGTCGCAGGAATACATGGGAGCTAGACGCTTTAATTTGGGTATTGCGCTCCTGGCCATCACATGTACTAGGATGTAGTAGTATGTATTACAGGTAATATGTCTGTGGATAAAATCCTAAGTAAGCATGCATGATCATTCAATAAAATTTTTTTCACATATTTCAGTCTGCAGTGTGAAATTTGGTGGTCTTGATTTTTGACGGCATTGAAGAGAGAGGGTTACTTAATAAGATCCGTTCCTGGCAGGCTAATTATTTTCATTTAGGCTTTTCGCTTGGAAATATTTACAATGTAAAATTTCAAACCTGGTAAAATTCTAATTTTTCGATAATATATGTGGGTTGGCTTGGTAAATATGTGTTACATGTCAGCCTCGAAACCGTCAAAGTATGGCAGATAGCTGTTCTGCTTCTTACCCACGCCTCATGCAGGCCTTAAGCCACGCCTAGTATCCTTACCATATTTGGTTCTTGATCTGGACTTAATGCATGCTGGATTGGGTGGCATTATTGAGTCGCAATAATATTCTTAAATGCCGGCTGGGAAGAAATGATAAATCTTTCAACACCATGCTGTGAATAAAGGAACAGCATTTTTTTCCCAGCAACGCAGAAACAAAAACGCCTTGAAATGCGTTAAAACAACTATTTTGTGCATAATGTGAAAAGAATAGTCAAAACAGTGCATTTTGATACAGAAAAAAGTGTTAAGTGAGCATTCTTAGCTAAAAACATTTTTTTCTATATTGATGCTCTTTTTTTATATTTTAGGGGATTCTACGAAAGGTGAGTATAAAGATGTAAAAAATTGCATTTACGTTTATCTAAATATTTATGCTAATCCAGTACACGTCTCTCTAAACGTACGCTGATTGTAGTTTTGGCTTAATGGCAGCCATTATCAAAAAAATTAAATGGCGGGCTCAGAACAAAAATGGGTTAATTCCAAACTACGTTTTAATGGCAATTTTAGTCGAAAGCCTTGTAAATATGGTGACAGGTCTGAGTAAAGTTATCATTATCGAAAGAAGCATATGATTAAAGAGTACTAATTCCGGCCCAAGATTGTTGCGAATGTACGGTTAGTCCCCTGGACACACCAAAATGTTATAAAGAAAAGAAAAGCGGTCGTTTAATATAACAGTGTAACTTCTGTAAGATCGGAAGTAGCCTACCATCTGGCTTTCTTAGGGGCTACCTAGAAAATGAAGAGTAATGTCAATTCAGAACAGAAACAAACAAAAAAACATTTACGTACACTTGCAAATTTTGGGCTTGAGATGGTGTAAACCTTTGTACAGTTCAACGTTTCAACTTTAAATTATGGTTAAAATTTTCATTTCTATGCTCCAGGTTGTTGTTTTCTACTGAATAGGCTACTTTTGCTGGGCTATATATAGTTTACTGCTGAATAACCACCTTGGTTACTGTGTCTTTTTCAGACTGCGACTTTCCTCTGGGAATGGAGAGCAAAACAATCCCTGATTCCGCAATTAAAGCTACCACAGCTGTATGTTGGAATGCGGTCTTTTTTGAGCGGCCTTCACACGTCAAAAGAATGTTGGCCAACTCGTGTTGGCGACCTCAAGTTGGTGTGCGTCAACGAAACAGCGACATGTCGGCAAACTGTTGGCGACAAATAGAACTTGTCTCTAATTCTCGCCAACGGTTTATCAACATATGCATGTTGTTGTGTCGTTCACACACACCAATTTAAGTTGGAGAACAAGAGTTGGCCAACATTAGTTTGACGTGTGAACAGGCCGTTTTAGAGTAACAAGTATGGCGTGATATATAATTAGTGACGACCGGTAGGACTTTAGTAAACGAAAAACTGCCCCATATCTATCACTAAAGTGGACAAGCAGAAGGCTTAGAACTTAGGGATGATAGCCGATCGAATGTCACCCTTCAGGAGTAGGTTTCCAGACTATTCTCTGGTTCAACGTGTAAGTAAAAAAAAATCGAGAGCACATAATTCTTACCTAAGGGAGCAACATGATGGTTTTGGCCAGGAGCAACATGATGGTATAGGCCACGAATCGAACCAGTGATCTATATCCAAAACACTGATCAACATCTATCTTCTCCTTACTCACCTCATCATATTTCTTATTAAAAAAATCTTCTAGTTTTATTTACTTCATTTTCATATAGTTTTAATCATGTGATAATACTGTAAGTCAGAAACAGTTCACTACTGCTTTTGGGTGTTTAAGAGTTAATACGAACTTCGCTGTAGATAGTTTGAACCCATGAGTCGTATCATAAGTTATCATCAGACCCGCTCAGGTTGTCGAAACGTCAGTCAATGTTATCACAAAGTGTCTTTCTCAGGACTACACTCACCCGGACGATCATAATTTACCGAGTTACGAACCTAACTGGCCTTTTTTTTCTAACAAGCAATCTGCTTTTCAGTTTAACTCGTCTCATGGGGCCTCCAACGCTAGACTTAATCACGTGGCAGGAAATGGCACAGCAGGGGCGTGGTCACCTTCGTCAGTGGACTTAGGCCAGTGGATTCAGGTAGATCTGGGTGAGAACTCCATTGTAACAAAGATTTCAACTCAAGGCCGACAAGATGCCTTCCAATGGGTGACTCAGTACAAAGTATCACACAGCTTGGATGGGCGTGATTTTAACTTTTATCAGCAAGCTCCAAACAGTAGCCTGGATAAGGTGAGATGTGAGGGCCAAACTAAACGAACATGTGATTTTGCGCGCTTCTGTGTAGAAAAGCTCTTATTTCGGCGGCAGTGTCTTTAAACGCTGATGACCGTACACGCAGAGAGTGAGAAAATTGACTTCCGTTTTCCATTGTGACGTTCGGAAACGTTCTCTTTACTTAAGATCCCTGCTCATAATCTATAGAAGAGGTTCGCTTTATTGAAGTTTGAGATGGCAAAAAAGGGAGCTCCTTTCGCTCTAGCTGCTTTTTACCGTGGGTCTTTGCAAACAACTAAAAATTATTATCTCAATCATAGCTTCATGAACTATTTGGCTCAAAAGTTTGGCTTCGTTGGATGTTTGTTAGTTTCATTTTCTACCTATTTTATAATCGTTAGGGTAAAGTCATATTATTGCATCTTTCAATTCCGGAGAAACTGTGCTGCAATACGCTTAACCAGCTTTTACCTAAACTGTATCCGATTCAGGCGGTATACTACAACCGGAATGTACTATGTTGTTTCCAATTTTAAATTTATCAGAACTTCTTTTCTTTTATATTCTTAGATGTTTCAAGGAAATGTGGATCAAAATAGTACTGTTATCAACGAATTTAAGCTGCCCATTGTGGGCCGTTCTATTCGTGTCCACCCAGTAAAATTTCATGGATGGGTGTCGTTGAGGATGGAGCTGTACGGCTGTCGACTAGGTGAGGAATTTTTCTTTTGTTGAATCGGTGGGTAATTCAGATCTCTTTCACTACCTGTGACACCAGAACATCAAGGAGCAGCTACTACGAAAGGCGAAAGGAAAAATGCCGACACACGGGTGATGTTCCATATACCAAGTTCCGAGAGACGTCACTGCGTACGGTTATTATGATTAATTATTGACGTCATGCACACCGAACAATAGTTTTCATTCGGGATAATGAGGACAGTGGGCACAGTTGGATCAGTCGGGACTGTTAAGACACTTGGGACAACGGGGACAACTGGGAAAACGGAGACAGCTGGAACAGCTGGGACAACTGGAACAACTGGGACAAGTGGGACAACAGGGACAGCCGGGACAACTGGGACAACTGGGACAGCTGGGACAGCTGGGACGACTGGGACAGCTGGGACAGCTGGGACGACTGGGACAGCTGGGACAGCTAGGACAGCTGGGACGACTGGGACAACTGGGACAGCTAGGACAGCTGGGACGACTGGGACAGCTAGGACAGCTGGGACAACTGGGACAGTTGGGACAACAAGGACAGCCGGGACAACTGGGACAGCTGGGACACTGGGCTGAGGCAGCTGGGACGACTGGGACAGCTGGGACAGCTGAGACAACAGGGACAGCCGGGACAACTGGGACAGCTGGGACAACTGGGACAGCTGGGACAACTGGGGCAGCCGGGACAGCTAGGACAGCTGGGACAACGGGGACAGCTGGGACAGCTGGGACAGCTGGGACAACTGGGTCAGGCTGGGACAACTTTGACAGCTGGGGTAACTGGGACAACTTGGACAACTGCGAAAAGCTGGGACAACCGAGCCAGCTGGGACAGTTGGGACAACTGGAAAAAAGCTGGACCAGCTGGGACAACTAGGAAAAGCTGGGACAACTGGAACAACTGGGACAGCTGCGACAACAGGGACAGCCGGGACAACTGGGACAGCTGGCACAACTGGGATAGCTGGGACAGCTGGAACATCTGGGACAACTGGGACAGTGGGTCAGTGCCGCGCAGATTTGTGGGAAGTATCCAGGGCAACCTCCGTCTTGAAAATTACCCATAAGACCTTGGGACGAGGAACGATTTAAAATGGCGTCTACTAGCAAATTGACTTCCAGCAAAGTGCCTTTTTTCCTGACTGTACTGGTGTTCTTAACTTCATTGTTCGCCTGTGAAGCAATCGACCTATCGGAAGTTGAGCTTAACTTTATTGGGGACGTAATCCAAGCCTATGAAAAAAGTAAGGCAAAAGGAATTCGACGAGTGTTTGGACCTAATCCTTCCGTAGATGGAAGCCACATGCGATCAGTGATTCTATGGGATCCCCTTAGACAGATCAAATGCGAAGAAGGACTGATTGTTTGCCCACAATGTCAGTCACCAATGCACCTCTGGAGGTAGAAGCGTGCCAACACTTAAAGGGACAGACCAAGAAGCATTTACTGTATAAAGGAAGAGGTCCTTCTGGTTTCTTGTCATTGTGTCTACTTATGTGAAAGCTCGCACCACGAGGTTATTTCCCACGACCCCTACATTAATTAACCCGCCGTCAGGACGGGGTCTAGTAATACCCTTTTTTTTCCGTGGTTTTTTTTTTGGTGGTTACTTGCCCCAGATCTCTGGTTTTCGCTCGGCCAAAGAAATACTTGTCGTGTCTTTCGCTACACAGCCAAGGGCTTTTATCTTGAGTGACCGTAACATATTTTACACCCCCCGGGGGGGGGGGGGAGAACAACGGCGGGGTCTAATGCCCCTGGGGCTTTTCTTGTTAGGCTTTAAATACATCGAACATCGTAGCCCCTTTCGTTTTGTTTTACAAGTCTTGGGTGACAGTAGAGCTATATGATTATATTCCTATAAGTATACAGAGTGGAATACGTATAACAGATATTGAGCGATTGCTCATTAATCTGCATAAAGGAACATTTTAATTAAAAACAATTTTGAAAACAATAAGCTTAGTAGTGAGCAGCACTGTGCGAACTTAAATTGTAAAACTTGGTTTTTCTCCTACGCGTTTGTCCCAAGTGTCCTAACAGTCCCGCCTGATCCAACTGTCCCCACTGTCCTCATTATCCCGAATAACAACTTTTATTCGGTGTGCGTGACGTCAAGAATTATATAATAACCGTACGCAGTGATGTCACTCGGGACTTGGTATATAGAGCATCACCCCTGTAGGGGTGTTACAAAGAACTGTAGGAGAAGAGGAGATAGTATATTTCGAAATTCTGAACCTCCGTGCTTTCTGAGTATTAGCACTGATAACCATTTTCATATTTCGTAGTTTATTTCAGCTCACTAGCATGAGGCTTTTAATAAACTTGGTGCATAAGATTTGAAAGTGTTCCTTAGAATAGCTGTAAAAATTCATGCATAAAAAAAATCTGGGCTTGTTTTCTTTGAAATGCTTTAAACTGACAAAGAAAAATGTTTTTTGTTTGTTTGTTTTAGAGAATGGCAACTACTCTCAGTGGACTAATTGGTCCCACTGCTCTGTAACATGTGGGTCAGGAATGCGCTTCAGAACTCGTTCTTGTACAAATCCTCCACCAGGTCCTTATGGAAAGGACTGCTCTCATTTAGGAAACAGCACCCAAACAGAAGAATGTAACCTTACAAGTTGTCCAGGTGGGCCTTGTAAAAGCCTGTCCTAAGGGAATACAATAACGTTTGGTCTTGCCCAGAGTATGTTCAGCTGCATTCCCCCCCCCCGGGGGTACTCCCTATAGTGGACTATACGTGGAGGTTCCACCTGAAAGGGGTGCCTTTTTAAGCTCGTAGTACATAAAAGGGTAGGGAAAAGTGCCATTTTAGGATACGAAAGGGTCACAAAACCAGCTGCAAAGTGGAAGAAATGGTGGCTAAAGCAAAGCATATCAAAGGGTGCCACATTATAGCAGAAATGACTATGCAACTGAATCAGAACGACTGAAAACCCGGGAAAAACGTGGCGATTACAGGAAATTCTATTGTTTTGGCTTAACCTTGATATAAGAAAGGGGTGCAATTTTGCTCTAGGTATATGAGTGGTACCATTTTGATAATAATTAGTATTTTAAAGGGTAAGGGTTTGAAGCTCCGGGCGGCGCTTCCTCGTACAAAACTTTGTTGAGCAGCCTCCCCCCCCCCCCCCGGGCATTTTGCATCCCTTTTCTAGACCAGAAATCAAAGCTTACTACTCTATCCCAGACTCGCCGAGAGTCAATTCTTATAATCTAGACTACATTCCTCATAACACTATTTGTAAGCATCGACTTAAAACTCAGGTATGGGCATTTTGCTCATCTCCAGATGCCTAGCAGGCATCATCTCCTTCACCATGGCTAGCAGAAGTCAGCTGTTTCTTCCTACTTGGGACTCGTCAGCACTGCATAAGGCATAGCGCATAATGGAAGAGAGTCGGTATTTCTCCCACATCAGTGATCCAACACTTGTCGTACAGCAAGTGGATATCTCTCTAGACGAGCTATCTCATAACACTGATAAGTTTCCGGATAAGCGGTAGCCTATTCTAGACCACAACTCTCTGATTTCTATACCCTGTCCCAGAATAAACTTCTGAAAACCATACCCTTTGCAGCGTAAAATAGCTTAAATGTAGGAGTACCCTGAAGACTGATAGTTATCAATGTCTTACGTCACGTATGCAGCAGATCCATATCCAGGCTGTGTGACTCCTTTGGGAATGGAGGATAAAAATATCCCTGACTCCGCCATTAAAGCTACTACAGCTGTAAGTATGAGCTTTTTGTGAAATAAAGTTACTTTAAATATTATTGAATTGCACTATTTTTTGCATGAACCTCGAGACTCAAGCAAAGTTTGTGTATTTTACTTAATTACGTCCACGAGAAACAGTTCATGAAAAGGGAAAAAGGACAAAGTCAGTATGGAAATCGAAATGCACGAATGCAGGAATGTGACATTTAAAGTCGTGGATTACTTAGCCGATTTTTTGCCTCCTGAAAATTTCACTGCGATAATTGGCAGGAGTTAAGTATTGAAATTTACAGTCTGTGAGTTATTGAAAATATGTAATAATTATTTAGTTGTTACTGTCTCCTGCTTATGTTACTGCCAGCAAGCGCATGTTCATCTTTTTTAAGGTATTAGCCACCGAAAAAGGTGTCATTTTTTCATAATTGAGATTTTTGCATGCTCCGGTAAATCTGTTTGAGAGCTTTCTTTGAAACAAAAATTTAAAATAAAATACTGGCTCATTCGAGAGTTATTAGGAGTAAAAGATTTTTCCTTGTTAATTATGGAAATTGATCGTTGACAAATTCTGTCACACCAGATTAACTTGGTCACGTGAAATTGAATGCGTGTGCTGGTTGAACTCACGTTTGAGATTCTTCCGAAGGGCTTAATAGTTCTGTTTTTTACGAAGTATTGAGAATTTCTTTTACTTAAATGCATCCAAAAAAGAAAAGGTTGTGTCTGTTTTCGTCTTCTAAACCAAGACAGAAGGAATTGAAAGGCCTTGACAAAGAATGGGCAGTAAATGGGAAGGGAGCAATCAGGGTTCATTTTATCGACAGGAGAAGTGGTTGCGTCGATGATTTCCCTTGGATTTTGCCGTGATTTTTGGCATCTTTATCAACCTGGTCAGCATTTCGGGGAATATGCATAACAAATGTTAGTTGTTACATGAGATGCGGATTGAAATAAGGAAAATATTTCGTAAATACATCAAAAATGACGAGTTTTTTCTCATGTCCGAGAGCATTGTGTTGGAAGCAAAGTAACTTCTTTTGTGCCACTCGCCGCGTGTGATTGCTCCTGTTACATGTTACCTGTCAAAGTTCTATTGTTTGAGAAAGCTGATCCCTCTCTGGTATCGATCAAAAAAGAACTCACTGGACATTTAGGTGTCATAATCTCATTACTGGCAAGACGCCGCATAAAACATATTTTCCTTTTTTTCTCGAAAGTAAAATTTTGGCAAGTTGTACGTACGTTTTTAATTACAAGTCGACAGCCACTCGACCAATTTGGCCGAAGTTTGGCCAGGCTGTTGCCAGATAGTTTTTCTACAAAACCATGTCTGCGAATTTTTATCCCTCGTTTCGTTTTTCAGCTAGACCTTTTTTCCACGCGAAGTGCTAATTTATTTGTCTTCTCTGACTTCATCTGCTAGTAAAAGAAGAACAAACGCACTTGCCACGGTTTTTTAGCCAGAGGTGTCAAGAAGAGAATGCGGTGTTAATCTTCTTGTTTTCTTTGTTTCTGGAGGGAGCGCAAACAGTCCTGAAGGGTGGCTGATACCTTAAGGGCATTATGTGCATTCGAAAGCGGATGCTACAAGAATCGCGCAAAATGTCTCTTCGGTTATCCCCTTAGTTTAGTATGTGATGCGATGTGATGTTGCATTAATTCTCCTTTGCAACTGGGCGGAAGCGATTTGTTTTGCCTGAAGATCCGCGGCTAACAAGGCAATATAAAACCTCCCATTAAGCTTTTAAGCCCCAATATCAATATGCATGTTCTCCTTAGTGTTCACCATATGTTTCTTATGGAACTAGTTGGGAGAATTTGTACAAACATCAAGACATTTGATGTTTGGTGGTCATTTCCTTTATTCTCGTGACCTGTAAAATTGTTTGATCAAATAAGGATATAAGGACAAATTAGATGCTTGTCACTATTGGGGCTTAAAGAGTTAAGCTACCCTTCTTGAATAGCGACCTGTTGAAACATTTTTCTGCTTATTAGCTCGGAACGCCTTACGGAGCCAGGCTTAATTGGGTACCAGGGAACGGCAACCCAGGGGCGTGGTTTACCTCATCTGCTGAATTGGGGCAGTGGATTCAGGTCGATCTAGGTCAGATAACCATGGTCACGAAGATTGCAATCCAGGGAAGCCAAGATAAGGATATATGGGTTACCGAATACAAGGTTTCATACAGTTTCGATGGTGGTCATTTTAAATTTTATCAGCAAGCGTCAAATAACAGCTTTGACCAGGTGAGTTCTGAAGAATCAATCAGTTGTAGGACCAATCCAGTCATGATGTCAAATTACCCACACCTGTCGGCGTTGACTCCAGTGTCAAGTCTATAACACCAGCGACCAGGAGGGTTACTAATTCCTCTTGACTGGAATCTGGCCCGAAAATCTGGTACACGATCCCGTGGAGAAGGACACAACATGAACACAAAAGGTTGTTATTTTTTATTTCGTGTGTCTTAAATTCAGCTTGAATATGATTGGTTATAATAAAGAACCCTATTTCTTATCTATAAACCTTGCATTGTCAGTTACAGAGCAGTCCAATCACGGCTGAAGTAAGTTCCTAAAAGGATTTAACTTAACACTGGGTCCACCACATTAATAGGTTTAAATAGGAAGAGTAAGACTAAGACGTACACAGTGCAAGACTGCCGCCTCGTTAGCTCAGCTGGTAGGCCTCTAAACTGCTAAGCGGGAAGTTGCGGGTTCATATCCTTTCTGGACCACCAACCAGGGTCTTAAAATAACTGGTCAGATCATGCTGGCTGTGTTTAACATCCTGTCTCAGCTCAGATGATAGCGTCCTTAGCTTGGACGGTGATGCTTAGTCGCTTGCCTCGTCCCCACATAAAAACATAAAAACAGTGAGAGACTTCAAAGAATCAAGGGAAGTCGCGATGACCTACTCACACTGTTCATCTCACATTTCATGGGTCGGTTGGGTGGTTGAGATCATAAATAAACTGATAGCGGATAGAGACGCCCTTGCAAGCTGACGTCCTATCTCACCCTTATTGGTAAAAACAAAATGAACCTTACCTTACCTTACCTTACATTACATTGCATTACATTACATCACGCTACACTACACTACACTACACTACACTACACTACACTACACTACACTACACTACACTACACTACACTACATTACACTACACTACACTACACTACACTACATTACACTACATACACTACACTACACTACACTATACTACACTACACTATACTATACTATACTATACTATACTATACTATACTATACTACACTATACTACACTTTATTATTCAACAAATTGTCACTATGCCCATATATGGTAAGGAAGCCCTCAATATCTGTCATCCGTACATGACAGATATCCTGCGATATACGTAAATTACCATATTTGGAAGTGCACTGCAGATTTACTTTCGTTGCTTGTTTGGCGGACATTTTGAAAAGCGAGGCAGTTTTAGCAGTGTTCTCCGGAAATTTTAACTCCTGGAAGAAACTTTCCACGATTAAATGCTCTTACAAAGTCAACAAGTATTTGCTTCAGCTCACAAAGATATCCAGAGGTTGACTTGGAATTTCCACAGTGAGAACTCAACCAAGAAAATGCTATTGCGAACGAAGCAGCACACTTGCTCACGAAAAGTTGTAAAGACTAAAGTTGAAAAGATTTTAATTCACAGGAAGAGGACTTATTCTCGGTAAGGTAGCAATATTTTTTTACTTTGTCTTGTCATTTCCAAACATGAGTTTGTAAATAAGTCTTTTTAAGTGAACGGTAGTAAACTTCGATTTCTTGAAGTTCTGTTTTGATTTTTATTATGCTTATGCGTTGCTAGCTTTTAGCGTTTTCATCATAGAGCCGTAGTTTTTCTTGTTCTGAAAATGGTAGTCGAATTTGTTGAATAATAAAACAATTATCCTGCTCAATATCCCCTGATTTAGCCAACTCGGCCTACGGCCTCGTCGGCTAAGTATCAGGTGATATTCCGCGTGATTTCGCAGGATAATTGTTAAATACTATGCTATACTATACTATACTATACTATACTATACTATACTATACTATACTATACTATACTATACTATACTATACTACACTACACTACACTACACTACACTACACTATACTATGCTATACTATACTATACTATACTATACTATACTATACTATACTATACTATACTATACTACGCCACACCACACTACACTACACTACACTACACTACATTACACTATACTACACTACACTACAACACACCACACCAAACCACGCTACACTAGCTTCACTACACTACACTAAAATATACACTACACTACACTTACACTACATAAATAAACTGATAGCGGATAGAGACGCCCTTGCAAGCTGACGTCCTATCTCACCCTTATTGGTAAAAACAAAATGAACCTTACCTTACCTTACCTTACATTACATTGCATTACATTACATCACGCTACACTACACTACATTACATTACACTACACTACACTACACTATACTACACTACACTACACTACACTATACTATACTATACTATACTATACTATACTACACTACACTACACTGCACTACACTATGCTATGCTATACTATACTATACTATACTATACTATACTATACTATACTATACTATACTACGCCACACCACACTACACTACACTACACTACATTACACTATACTACACTACACTACAACACACCAAACCAAACCACGCTACACTAGCTACACTACACTACAATAAAATGTACACTACACTACACTTACACTACATTACATTACATCACATCACATCACACTACACTACACTACACTACATGACATGACATGACATGACACATGACATTGCATTACATTACATTACATTACATTACATTACATTACATTACATTACAACTTTGTGCTATGCCATTTGTAAAATTAATCTTTTTGAGTGATCGCACTTTAGAAATCCATACACAAACTCAACGTTTCACCAGTTTCAAAAGGTAGGACTACAAAATAATTATCCAGGTATCACCTTGCCAGTTCCAGTTTGGCAGTAAAGGTTGAAGAGATGTTTTTTAGGTATTTCAAGGTAACAAGGACAGAAATACCACTGTTTTCAACACAATCGACCCACCTATCGTGACCCGCTTTGTTCGCATTCACCCGGTAAAATTCCATGGAGGCATATCGCTGAGACTGGAGCTGTATGGTTGCCAGTCAGGTAAGAATGTTTTTGTTTTACGTGATGACAAGTACGGCTAAAGCCAAAATATGTAACATAGCCCCTTTAATCGTGTAGTCGATCTCATGAAAGCGTGCAAACTACTCTGAAGTGGTCAGACTTTTGGGCGTCAAACTCGGGCCTCCCTAGGGCTCGTGATCAGCTGAGCTACAAAAAAGAACAACTAAAAACTCAATAGAGATTTCCAATTTACAGGTACAAACAGCAGATAGGCACTATTAGTACCAAGCAATAGTACCAACATTATGATATTACATATTTTGCAGCATTTCACCATTTTGCTGTGGCTCTGTGCGGCAAAACTGCCAAATAGCGCTTCCAATGCTGAGTCAGTTCTGTGAATATCATGAAGGCCTTGAACTCTGTCATATTCATGTTTACCATCTGATGATTAAATCGTTGTTTCGTTTTTGCTGCTGTTGAAGTAAAGCCAGATATTTAGCAACAGACATTTGGAGTTTTCAAACATGTTTTGACCCTATTTAGCCTGGGGGGGGGGGGGCACATTGTGCCCCCGCTGACTTAAACGAATTGTAACTCTTAAACGGCTAGATGAATAATCCCCAAATCTCGTGTCTTTTCCTAAAATTTATCAGGGAAAATTTTCTTGTTTCAATTACGTGTCTACGATGATTGTCGTTTCCATAGCAACCGTCTACTCAGGAGGTATTTTTACTATTTTCTTTCTCTTTTCAGTCTGTTTTTTGTTTGTTTTTTCCCTTTCGTTTGTAAGAAGAAGATAATCCTTTACTTTTTTGTGCTTGTTTTGATTAAGTATGTATCTTAAAACAAATTCATATAGTTTTCGATGCCATTGTTGTCAACTGTATGACTGCAGGCTCGGGATTCAAGATGGCGGCCTCAAAATTCAAAATGGCTGCTTGGTGACATCGTTGTGACGTCATGTCACGTCATAATCGAGACGTGATACACCCAATCTGTTAAGCTAATGACGTGCTGAAAACGTGCCAGGTTTCATCTTACTGTTTCACAGAGAGTTTGTTTGCTTAACGTAAGCAAAATAGACCGAATTTCGCCTATATGATTCACTAAAGATGGCTAACTCAGTTCAGGAATCAGAGCGCCACATCTACGTAACCGGCAAACAATTCAAGTGGAATTATTCTCTAGATGGACTACTTTATTTTCTCCAAGATGAATTTGAGTCGAGAGTAAAAAGTCCCCTTGGATTACATACGAGTTAGTACTGAACAAAGGCTGAACAAAGTAAAGATCGGTCCTACTGGGCCGCCTTTAAGGCAGCGAGAACTGAAGTTAACAATTCAGTTAAATATGCTAAACGTAAATACTTTGACGACAACCTAGCTGCCAATAGAAACGATCCCCTTAAAACATGGCAACTAATTAATGAATTGAGTTCTCGCCAACGCCAAAAGAAAATTATTACTGATATCGAAATCGGGGACAATAATATTAATAGCTCTGCATTAGAAATGGCAGAGGCCTTTAATTGCCATTTCGCAAACATTGGGCATGATTTGGCAAAAGATATACCCCTGACTGTTAAAGAACCAGAATACTATCTTAACCCTACAAACAAAACCTTTTCTTTGAACAGTTGTAGTACTAGTGAACTCCAAAAATTACTCGGAAATTTAGAGGTTAAGAAAGCGACAGGTCTGGATAATTTCCGCCCAAGGTGCTTAAATTAGCTGCAGGCTAACATTTATATTCAACCAGTCGCTTTTAACTGGGATAGCTAGAGTTACGCCAATTTTTAAAAAGGGCAAAAGGCAAGACGTCAATAATTATCGGCCAAACTCGATTATTCCTGTTGTTGCTAAGGTTTTTGAAAGAATAATTTACGATCAATTCTATAAGTATCTTAATGATAACGATCTTTTAGCTAATTGTCAATCCGGCTTCAGACCACTTCACAGCACACTTACTTCCTTGCTTGAGGCTACTAACAGTTGGTCTGTCAACATTGATAATGGCTTCATCAACTGGGTAGTATTTATAGATTTGAAAAAAGCTTTCGGCGCGATTGATCATAGGATCCTCTTAAGTAAGTTAGCTAGTTATGGAGTTGATCAAAAGGCCTTAAAGTGGTTTGATTCTTATCTCAGTGATCGCCATCAAAAGTGTTTAGTCAATGGTTAGCTATCTGGTGCGCTTGCTGTTACCTGTGGAGTCCCCCTGGGAAGTCTTATTGGCCCACTTCTTTTCTTGATATACATTAACGACCTGCCGAACTGCCTGAGTAAAGCCGTACCACGAATGTACGCTGACGACACAAACATCAGCATTGCCGCTAGTAGCTCATCGGAGCTTGAATCTGTACTAAATGGCGAACTAATTTTACCTTTATGAATGGCTAAGGGTAGACAGATTAAGCCTAAACATTGCCAAAACTGAGCTAATGTTAATCGGCTCCCGTCAAAGACTTGCTAACACCGTTACCCATTCATTTAATGTACAGATAGAAGGGCAAGAAATCAACAGAGTGTGTGACACAAAATCCCTAGGAATCTACATTGAGCAAAATTTGTCATGGTCCAAACATGCCAATGAGATTGCTAAGACTATTTCCTCTGGTATAGGTGCACTTAAAAGGCTAAGGCCGTTTATAAGTGACGACACGGCTATTCTACTTTATTATTCAACAAATTGTCACTATGCCCATATATGGTAAGGAAGCCCTCAATATCTGTCATCCTACATGACAGATATCCTGCGATATACGTAAATGACCATATTCGGAAGTGCACTGCAGATTTTCTTTCATTGCTTGTTTGGCGGCCATGTTGAAAAGCGAGGCAGTGTTAGCAGTGTTCTCCGTACATTTTAACTCTCTGGAAGAAACTTTCCACGATTAAATGCTCTCAAAATGTCAACAAGTATGTGCTTCAGCTCACAAAGATATCCAGAGGTTGACTTGGAATTTTCATGGTGAGAACTCAACCAAGAAAATGCTATTGCGAACGAAGCAGCACACTTGCTCACGGAAAGTTGTAAAGACTAAAGTTGAAAAGATTTTAATTCACAGGGAGAGGACTTATTCTCGGTAAGGTAGCAATATTTTTTTACTTTGCCTTGTCATTTCCAAACATGAGTTTGTAAATAAGTCTTTTTAAGTGAACGGTAGTAAACTTCGATTTCTTGAAGTTCTGTTTTGATTTTAAGTAAGCTTTATGTGTTGCTAGCTTTTAGCGTTTTTATCATAGAGCCGTAGTTTTTCTCGTTCTGAAAATGGTAGTCGATGGGAATTTGTTGAATAATAAAACAATTATCCTGCTCAATCTTGCGGAATATCCCCTGATTTAGCCAACTCGGCCTACGGCCTCGTCGGCTAAGTATCAGGTGATATTCCGCGCGATTTCGCAGGATAACTGTTAAATATCGAGCTCTTATCGAACCACACTTCGACTATTGCTGTCCAGTTTGGGACGGTCTTAGTAATGAATTAGCCGATAAATTACAAAAACTAAATAATCTCGCCATTAGGGTTATCACGAGGTCTGATTATCACTCCAGTGCTACTGCCCTTCGCACTAGACAAGGATGGGATGACCTTTCTATCAGAAGGATGAAAAATAGAGCTAAATTAATGTTTAAAACTGTAAATAAACAATCTCCGGAGTACCTACAATACTTGCTTAAACCATTCAGCACAGACTACGGGCTAAGAGACAAGGAAAACAAATTTGCTCTGCCCAAGCCCCGTACTGATTTTCTAAAACGCAGTTTCTGCTTCAGTGGGGCACAGTTGTGGAATGACCTTCCACACAATGTCAGAGCCTTCAGATCTTATAAAACGTTTAATGATGAGATCGTTTTAAACGCATTATGTCCGCCTCGTACTCCCACACTGCAAACATGTAAATCAGTTTTTATTTCTAACTCTGTGACTGATGTTTTTACCGTGTTTAAATAAAGTGTATGTATGTATGTATGCATGCATGCATGCATGCATGCATGTATGTATGTATGTATGTATGTATGCATGCATGCATGCATGCATGCATGCATGTATGTATGTATGTATGTATGTATGTATGTATGTATGTATGTCTGACTGGATTTGATAAAACATACCTACAGAAATTTAAGTTGATCTTGAGTTGTTCCTGCTGTCCCTGTTTGTTTATTATTTTTTTTGGATTTTTTTTTCGGAAATCGCAAAGCATTTATCGGTAAAAATGAAAAGAACAGACTGTTAGGCTATTCAGGCTTTTTTTTCTCCCGAACACACTCTCCCCCCCCTCCCCCCTCCCCGGGAAGGGTTTCTCTTCACTCTGGCCCATTCTCTCTCTCTCTCTCTCTCTCTCTCTTTCTCTCTCCTACGCAAGTTAGCGACATTTTTGAATTGGCGCGGTCTTCGCTCAGATTGAAATAAATAGATCTAGATTTTCAGTTGGCTGCATTGAGCAAAGTTTTCCTGAAGGCATCATGAAGCCTAGTGATGGAAAAAGTCTTACGATTTGCTGGTAATGCGTCGTCTAATATCTTTCCAGCAGTTTGTTTTGCTTTTTGAACTTAACGGGTCTTTGACTCGGGTCCATTTGCAGGGATTGATATTGTGGGCTTTGCTCGAGGTGGTAACAAGTCTTTGGCCTCGAAAAGTAGGTCTTAGGGATCTTTTCTAAACGGACAGAGCAAAATTGGACTTGAATCTTGACCTGGCCAAAGACTTAGAAAAATTCTTGTCAAAGGCGGTGGTATAAAGGTGTCCTCTTGAGAATTTTTCTCAACATCCGGGACTTCAACTAGAATGGCGAGTAGAGAAAGAGTTTGTAAAGAGATTTGCCTCGAAAAAGCGTGAGTTTGAATAGTTTTTCGTTTTGTTTTCGTTTTTGCCGCTATAGGGAAATTATGTCGTGGCCTTGATGCTTTCAAAGTGTCGATTTGTGTCTTTTCCGCTGAAGAGTTGACGTAACATTTACCAGACGTGTGAGTAAATTCTAGCGGGCTGCATTTGTTTGATTATTTGGAACAGTGAATAATGTAGGAATTCGATCAAGTCCCGATTGAAAACGCTGTTTCACTTTGCTTAAGGCTAGTTGTCCTTAGAAAGATAAATTTTAACTCGAACGGGTCGGATTTTGAGTGAAATTTGCAATTTGCAGCCCACCTTCTCAAGAGATCAGAGTTCATGATTAATTTCCTAGTCTGTCAAAAATGTATGTCAGTTTCAGTTGCATTAAAAATTAAACGTGTTTCTTTCCAAACATTTACTCGATTTAGAATTGTCATAATAAGCCCTAATTTAGGGCTGCCTATTGATTAACAGAGGCCTTAGATGAACAAACTGTCTTGAATTTTGTATAGGTATGTTTTTGTAAAATCAGTCAGATGTATGTATGTATGTATGTATATTTGTATGTATGTATGTATGTATGTATGTATGTATGTACGTATGTATGTATGTATGTATGTATGTATGTATGTATGTATGTATGTATGTATGTATGTATGTATGTGTGTATGTATGTATGTAATACTTTAGCAGATCTATAGGGGGCTTTGTGCCCCCCCCCCCCCCCCCCCGCCCCTCACTCAGGCTCAGAAACTCCAAAAAAGCCCAGGCAAAATAGGGTTAATAAGTTCAGGAACAACTAACACTGAAAAGCCAGTCTTGATGAAACACGAATTTTTTGGGTACTATTAGTGCCAAGGCATGTAAATCGGAAATCTCTAATCAAACTTTACTTAGCCCGGCCCAAGTTGTGCAACTGTGTATGTTTTTCCTTTAGATGATTTACAGCTGTATACAGGGTATCTAGTATTCATCAATTCACTGATTCAAACTTGTAAAGGCCGATGAATTTTGTCCAGTAGATAAGCAGACTCCCAGTTCCTATTGTAAAGTTGGCTTATACTCAGACAAGGAAGAGTAAAAACATGAAAAGGAACGAAAGAAAAGTCGACCATGGATGCCAACTTCTTGGTAAAAATCGTCTGGATACAAAAAGCAAAAACTAGCGACAAAAGCCGACTTTTCGGAGTCTTAAAGACATCGGTCAATGTCAAGACAACTTACAATATGGATGTAAATTGAAAACTGACCGAAACGTCGATTTTTATCGCATTTTTTACTTTTCTTAGCTTTATTAAACCATTATGGATACAAAAAGGGTGGTTTAAAAAACTCCAAAAGAGCAATTAAGTAACAGTTAGAGAATCTCATAGTAAGCGAATACAGAGATAGTTCTAATTATAAGAGCTCATTACTTCTTAGGTTTTCTAACACCTCAACCTCCACTTTGTGAAGCAGGCTTGGGGTTGGAAAGTTTTGTTATTCCCGACTCCTCTGTAACCGCTTCCAGTGAACGTCGGCCTTGGATGGCTTCGAATGGGAGGCTGCATCTGTACGAGAACGCCAACTTGAAAGGACGTGCCGGGTGGGCAGCAAAATATCAAAGCGACGGCAGCTGGTTTCAGGTTGACTTTGGAAACTGGACAAAAGTGACGAGAATCTCAACGCAAGGAACACCATCTTATTCCGAATGGGTGACCAAATACCATGTGTCTTACTCTTACGACGGAGTATTTTTTAAAGACTATCCCAAGGTAGTTTTGGTAACATTACTTGATTAGCTTGAGATAAACAAGATTAATTCCCCTGAGGGAAATACTCCCCTACTTAATCATCCCATCAGCATGACTAATGTGCCACTCACTGTTCTCCATATATTTTTTTGTAAAACGGGAATAGCTTTAATTTAGCTGTAGTTAGTTTCGCCTGTTTGTCTTAAAAAAGGTACAAACTTTTGCCCCTTCTTGGGTTGTAAACTGGCCAGGCCTGACGAGGGCAGCAAAAATTGTGCATTTAGTATGCAAAACAGTTTAACTAAGCAGGTCTCACATCCCAACAAAAGGTTTTGGTAAATATTTGGATGTCAATAATCAAATGTCAATCATGATCTTGGAATAATTCGATCACAATCGATTCCCGTCAATGATTTTAGCATAATTCGATCCTATTTTTTCTTTCTTTTTTTCTTCAATAAATTATTTCTTCAATCAAAACAACTTTGAAATTAATTGGTTAAGGGCGGTTTAGTTAGGAGCTTATAGTGCATGAGCCAGAGGGAGTGAATGGTACCACTTGGGGGGACAAAGAATGACATACATTTTTGGAAAGCTCTTTACCCTTAGTAAAAGAATATATGTGATAGCATTTGCCAAAGTGTCATCTTCCATGATTTTTCAAGGGGGTGGGGTGAGTAAATTTTTGGTCCTATCCTGCACTTCCAGTTAATCATAAACAGCTACTGTCCTACCTGTCAGGGTGTGGGGATTTATCTTCTGCAAAATAAGAATTAAAACGACTCTTTTCTTCTTTGCAATCTTGTGATGATAATCTTTATGCACTGAAAAAGTTTTATTGAGCCTTCAGTCCGAGCCGCTGACCACTTTGCCTCGTGTCACAGCCACAAGTGGAGTTGTTTCATGTAAGCTGATGTTTTTCATGAAGAAACCGTAAAAAATGCATAACTGACCCTTCAGACGATTGAAGTGTGCAATGAAGAGGTTCAGGCTAGACTTTTTTAATTGAAATATCAGGCAATTTTTAAGTTATGTAGAGGTTTAAAGAAAAGCTTCTTTTGGAAAAGGAACTTGAAAGCCACAGGCGTGCAACCACAGATATTACAAATGTCACTGACAAGTGTCCTGCTCACGTGTGACGTTCCGTTACGGATATGCAGTATACCAAAGTATACCAACTCATGGCCAATTCATCGAGGACATGTTGTTCCAGACAATTTCCCAGTTCCAGAATTTCTGGTCAGATTCTTTACTGGAGTCCTCCTTGGCGACTGCACCGCAGTTAATCTTTCTTTATTATCAAACACGGTGTTTTCGACATTGCTGATCCTAGCAGTATGCAGGACGCGTGTCACAACGAACTCAGTAAATATGACCTCGCCAGCCACGGGTCTCCCAGTAGCTCAGTGGTTAGAGCGCTCGACCAGTGTTACGGGAGATGATTGGTTCGATTCCCGTCGGGGACTCTGAATTTTTCTTTGTTCCACGCTCGTGACAAACTGAATATTCCATCTTTATCAAGAATAGATATGTTGATCAACTCTTTCAGCCACGATCTCATTTCTGCAACATCTGTGGCCAAAGCAAACCTCCTAAACACATTCTGTTGTCGTATGGGGTGAAAACTCTGACTGAAAACGTAGAATTAATACAAATACTGAATAGGCGAAGGACATGGTGTGTCCTTTTCTCAGCTCGAAAAAATGTCACAGCTTTGTGCCTACAGAAGATGGCAGCAAACTTAAACCAGAAGGTGGTTCTTCCAGGGACTATTCAACCAAACGTGTTCCCCAACTTGGCGTGGGAAAACATCGACAGGTCAGCGGAGACACTCGCAGGAGAGGGAACCACCTACCGTGTTAATGGAATTGCCCTCTAACCCAAGGTATACGGACCATAACTCCCCAGTATACAGCCTCCAGTTATCAGCAAACGAAAGCGGAGGACTGTCACGCAGAAAGTTCAGCCTCAGCCCTTATACATCCCAGGAGACAGGGTAGGACCACAGCCCCTCAGAACACCTACGATTGATTATGGTGGCCAGCCAGGAACAGATTTGTAGAAGAAAGGGCCTACTTTGGCTTATTGCATGACTGGTTAAAGGAAACAATCAGCGGACCCCAAGGTGGACAGGCTTTAACATCAAGTTTCAAAGCCATAAACTGGTTATGCAAGATGTTGTTGGGTATCTTCCTACAATAAATGCTCCCGTGACTCAGCTATCCACACTCAATTAGATCTTGCGTCAGTCAGAGGGTATCAGGAAGATTTTAAATCTACCTGAGGCTGTGGTTGTCTTGGGCCAAGCACTTTACGCCAAAGCTTGTGAGGTCGCCTGGAAGCACAAAGATCTCTACGCTGTTCTTCTTAGGCTGGGAACTTTTCATAAAATTTTCAACTTTCTATCCATAATTGGCAAACAGTAACCGTTCCAAGACACTGGTTTGCACGATATCGGCACTGAATCAGGGATAATCGCAGAAGGTCCGGTCTCAGGCGTCCTTGAAGGAGATGTACAGTTCCAGTTCACAAGCGCATATACCAGGCCTTACTGCAAGAAGGTAACCGGTTGCTACATCTCTATGTAGTTCGTCATATGATCCCATGCTTCTTTGCATACGACAAGTTCAATTATGCAAGATATCTGGTGTACTATGCACAAATGGCGAACCTTCCAGTGGATCATCGTGATGTACATTGGAATTTTATGGAAGGTCATTTTTTCTGTGCAGCTAGCTGGCGAGAGTCCGTTTGGGAGGATTCTCGTGGATCACACCGTTGACGTAACTCTCAACAAAGACCCAACGACGACAGGGATCATGACAAGACCGGCGCTGTAAATAGATTTTACCTTACGGCAGAGTACAGGTGTGCTTTTCTTGATCAGCTGAGGAGTTTAGTACAAGCAAAGTGACCTCAATTTCACCACGATAAGATGCAATCACCGAGAATGCCTAAAGATGAAGAGCAAGTATTGGCAGTTGAAGCCCTCATCGAGAGCTGGAATAATCCATTCGAAGGAAACCAAGACCTCAACAGCATCTCGACAGCGAAAGATGCTCCTGTAGATATGGCATATCACTTACTTCACGCCTGTGGGGTTTGAGAACAAACATTCCAGCAATTCAAGGAGGAAAGGCTTCAAAGCTCCCCTCCCAAGAAGAAGTTTTACGATCCTGTGAAGTTGAAAAAACTGAAGATGTTTACGTCACTCAGTAAGAAGAAAACAGTCTCGACTCAGCGAAGAAGCATGATACTCAAGGCCAACAGATCTCTTTTCGGGAGAATGATAATTACGGGACAAAGTCGGAAAATTGAAGTTAAGGACAAGCTGCAACATAGCCTTGGTCCTTTGCCTTGGGCATTGTAGACAGCAGAGGATTTTCCTCAGAAGAACAACAAGGCGGCATTGCCTTCTTAACTGCGAAAGAATGTCCCGCTAACTGACGGGTCACCAAATAACTCAGCTACGGTTTTTGATGGGATAGCTCTCATACAGAAAGTGAGCGTCGAAAGCACCCAGATCACCTTCGGAAGCCTGGCATCCTCCTTGATGGCCATGGTCTTACTTGACGGCTTAGATAGCAGCAGGATCAACTTCGTTTCCTATAAGGAAAATGCCATTAAGAATACAAAAAGAAGCATGCGAGGGGAAGTGCCTGGAGTGGAAGTAGTGAACATAACCGCCCCACAGCTGATTAAGCAATAGAAGAAGTTCCTGAGTCAGGCGAAGAACAAAACAAGCTTGATAAGGTTTCTGGTCGAGGAATGGCAAACTGAGCAGTACGTCCAGAGAATTCAGCGAAATAGAAAAGAGCTGTATGTCACGTGTGAGGAGAAATGCTGAAGGATTTCTGGAGACAGAACAATGGAAGTGCCGGAGTTATGCAGCTGCCAAGAGGAGGCTGTCACTCGTCTACTGCTACGTGCAAGGTGGTTATGACGCAGTGGTGGTCAGCTCAGAAGATACCGATGCGTTTGTGCTGCTTCTGACCTTTTCTAGTTCCATTGATGCCAGTTTGTTCCAGAAATGAGGTACTCAGACACACACGAGGTTGATTGACATTAGTAAATTGGTTGCTACTATCGGGGAAGATGTTTGTCAGGCTCTCGTTGGTCTTCATTCCTTCACCTGATGTGACACAGTTGGTGCTTTTGCTGGTAACGGCAAACTCATCGCCCTAAAGATGTCAAGTCAGACAATGATGCAAAACAAGAATTCACTGAGCTGGGTCCATCCTAAGACCTTGCGGAAGACCTTTTCCGGGGCACCGAGAAGGTAATCTGCTCTTTCTACTCATCTGGGGCAAATGCAAGTGACTTGAATGATCATAGATACAATCTGTTCTTTGTGAAGAATGGAGAGATTGAGTCGCACCAGTTACCATCTTGCAAAGACTGCCTTCAAAGGACACCACGCGGGCAAACTATCAAGCGTGTATTTGGAGGCACAGTCTGCAGTGTAGCCCATCAATCCTTGACCCAGTTGGATTCAGATGGAAGATGGGAAGCTCAGCGGGAAGACGAATCAAGTCTGCCAATTGACTGGATGGATGGAAAGCCTGCTCCCGAGGCAGTGCTGGAGCGTCTTGCAGGCAGATGTCCCAGATCGTTCTGACGTTCAGACTGCGTTTGCATGGCGAACGTCCTAACATGTACACAGACTTGTGTTGACTGCAGGATCCAAACCGTACAGGAGAATGTGAAAGTCATTGTTGATGGACATAGCGGAGAGGAGGATGAAGGTGGTTACTGAGAAGTCCAATTATATAAATGATACTCCATTGTTATGTTCCTTGGCTCTGTCAAGGCCTAACTGTCAAGTTCCAGAGATTTTTATCTTGTTTATGCATTGTAGAAGTGAAACAGTTGACTAGCAGTTGTTCCTTTTGAATACCTCTGAACTTAGAGTGAGACTAAAGAACTCTGGCACATGAAGATTAATGGATACTCAAGAACACAATACGGTGTGAAAGCATGTTTTACTGTACTAGAATCAAGTCCAGAATAGAGCAGTTTTTAATTGACTGTCGAAAGTAAGTTGTATTTGCTTTGGTTTTGCCTTACTTTGCTCTGCTCTCTGTTTTGCCATCACGATACTCAAGAAAACCGCTCTAACCCGTGACAGTAACTTATTGACTGACTCAAAGGAAAGTATTAAAAAGAAACTTCACATCTCACATGATGAAACAGTTCTATTTCCATTTTTCAGAGCAATTCAAATTAGCAGGAGCAGATGTGATTTACGCCATCCAACTAAATAGCAAAATTCGACCTATTGGCAGCGTTAGGCCACTTTGTTTAGTTCAAATGAAATCTAGGGGACTGGGCACTAGTTATCACGGATGCCAAAAATTGAAATCTTGTTGTCACAGTAGACATTTTTTCGGCTTTAAAGTACTGTGATGATGATCTCTAGCAAGTAGGAAAAGATTAAAACATAAAACAGTGTAATATTGTCGAATGAGAAAGCACAAGAAAGAAAAGAATGCGTTTTCGACTATTAAAGCTCACGTGACCAGTCCTGTGATTAAACCCTGTCCAAAAGTATTGGTTAAAATGGCGTACTGGTTGACTGGACTTCATTTTTGACTTGTTTATTAAGTCGTTTCCCCAGTTCCGTACAATAAAGTAAGTAAATTATGTTGGGAATGTTATGTATAATTCTCACGTTGGAAAATGACCCAAGCGGGGAGGGGTAAGAAAAGGCGCCATTTTCCCCCTGAAGGTGACACAATTGGCAATGCTATCACCCAAAAATGTAAACTAGGGATGTTGACCTACATCACCATGGACATTAGCCTTTGTCCCCCTGAGTGGTACCAATCGGCCAAATTTCGGGTCCTGGCTCATGCACTATTAGGGAGGTCACTAATTGAACCTCTAATGAGAAAGAGTTTTTCTTTTTAAAGTTCAAAGTAATTTTCTTTGCTGTTTTGGGAATTGGTGTGGTGATCGATATCGAACATGTTCCGTCAACTGGTTTTCGTTGAGTGAGGATGTTTCTATTTAAAGATATTTGATGGCAACAGCGATCAGGTCACGGTTGTGAATCACAAGCTACAGAATCCCATAATTACACGCTACATTAGAATCAACCCATTAAGCTTCCATGGTGGTATTGCATTGAGGGCCGACTTCTATGGATGTAAAACAGGTCAGTAAGTATCTTCTTTTGGTTTAAAAGGATTTTTTAACTAGTTATAGAGAAATCTATTAGCATTGACCTAAACAGTTTCAGACCACGTCCGCTGGAAACCATAAACGTTAAACTTGATCAGTGTAACTTAGCTCCCTCCTGAAAGAGGTTTTACAAAACCAGATGCCCAGAAGCATTTTGGACGACAATGTGACGTCTATAGTTGTTCTATGCACAAACACAGAAACTGTCCGTAGGTTCTTATAACATCCAAACTGGAAATGAACGAGAACAAAGAACTAAGGACGCTAACGCATTATTTCCATGTTTTCCAATTAAACTGTATTCCCTACAACTTGATTATTATGGCCCACTTCCGCGTGCAATTTTTTTTGTGAATTTGGTTTATATTCCACAGGCTTCCCAATTCCAAACGTTAGTAGCGCTTGTAAGAAACCACTTGGAATGGAAAGCGGTCGGATCTCAAGTACCTCTGTGACAGCCTCTTCCCTCTTCGGTGGAATCTTCACCCCTGCAAATGCCCGGCTTCACTTTCAAAAAGGTGCCTGGTGGCCAAGAATAAGTGACCACAATCAGTGGCTGCGAGTCGACTTTGAGATTAAGACGCAAGTTACTGGCATTTCTACTCAAGGTCATTTCGATGAACACGGACCTTTTGTTAAGTCTTACTCACTGAGATACAGCAACGATGATTTATTTTTCACAGTATATGAATCAGAACAAGGTACCAAGGTAAAGTTACTACAGATCATTTCGTAGCTTAAGTGTTTATTTTTCTTTTTTTTCCTTCTCTATTTTTTTCTTTTTTGATCTTTACTATCGGTTGGAGTGGGCCAGAGAGATTTCATTTATCGCTAATTTAAAGCTATTGCCCCACTCGCTGTTAATTAACAAGTGAAAACGCTCTTTTATAGTGCGCCTTCGTGTTTAAGTTGAAAAAAAAACTGGAATATGAAAAAGAAGCACGAATAATCAAAAATGGACAAGTACCTTGCCCAAATCTTTAAGTTCAGAAAACGTTGTGGTATTAGACCTATTATCAAAGGCTTCAGTTTGTGACACAACACAAAAAAATGCAGTGCAAAAGTACTCTATAAACACAACATACGCAATATCAATTTGTAAAGGCAACAGTGTTATGGACAGCTTCAATTATCACACTAGGTTTATGAAACACTGACGCACGAACTCTGAAGTTCAAGTTTCAATCAACAGTTAAATTTTTCATTGCCGTCGGTCTTTGTAGCAGGCTTTCAGAAGTTCTGGCCCCAGTTGTTCAAAAGTTGGATAGCGCTATCCACCGGATAAATCTCTATCTAGTGGATAACGCAATTGGTTTCCCTAACACTTATCCACTGGATAACGATTTATCTAGTGGATAGAGCTATCCACCTTTCGGGCAACTGGGGCCAGCTCAACGGGGTCAAGAGGTCATGTTCGTGTTCTATGATTAGTAAATCTCGATCCGCTTAATAAGGGTGCGCTCCTTTGGGATGATCCGGATCAGGATCAGTGATCCAAGATCACTAGAATCACGGTCTATCAAAGGAAGCGAGGGATCCTTGTCCAGAGTGAATTCCCCGGTTCCTTTGATGAACCATGATCCGAGTAATCTTAAGCCACTGATCCTGATCTGGATCATACCAAAGGAACGCACCCTTAGTAGATTTTCGTTTTTCACGATTCATTGGTTGTGAATGCAGTTGTGATTGAGGGGTAGTAACAAACTTAGTCGTCAGTTGCGTTTTGAAGTTCAGATTCCGCTCGTTATCGAGGTGCATATGAACACTAAAATAAATTAAAGGTACCTATCTAATTATCTCTTAGAAGAAGTACCAGAAACTGAATTTCGTGTTTTTTTAATTAAGAACTTTACAGGGAACACGGATTCAACCAACATGGTCAGTCATGAGCTGATACCGCCAATAAGAGCGCGCTTCCTCAAAATAATCCCAGAATCTTGGCACTCTGCTATAACGTTGAGGGTAGAGTTCTACGGCTGCAGAAAAAGTAAGGGATTCTCAATTTTGATTATCGTTTTTCTTTTTCTTCTTCCATTTATCCACATTAATATTTTTGTTCTAATTAACTAGGGTTGATGGATTAAAATATTGAAGTTTAATTTTAAAAAAAACTAAACTAAACTAACCTAAAACCGGGATAGTGTTAACTACGTTTTAGTCTAGTTTATAACTTTAATGAAGATGTTAATTATGTTTATAATTTTAATTGTAGTTAATCACTTTTAAGTATAGTTGTAGCTTTAATTTAAAATTCATGGCCTTACGGGATGAAGCACGGCAGAGTGGCATAAATAATTCTAGGAACCATATGGGGAAGAACAAGAAAATTGTTACGCATTGTGTGCCTATGTCGTTTTTTTTTTTTAATGCAGGGGATGGCAACTACACTCAATGGAGTGACTGGTCTCCATGTTCTGTCACGTGTGGGCTTGGTAGCCGTTCAAGAACTCGTTCTTGTATAAATCCTCCTCCGGGTCCTTATGGAGATGACTGCTTTAACTTCGGAAATAACACTGAGATAGCAGGATGCAATAAAACAATTTGCCGAGGTAGTATAAATTTATGTATAGTTAACATGGCTTAAATTCACAGTTCATATTTAATGCATTGTATTTGTAGGCAATTGATTTATTCATTAGAAAAGGCTTTTCCTGCGACAAGACTTTTTTTCAAGTCTGGCCGCAATGACATCAACACCCACCACGTTCGAAAAGATGGTAAAAACCGCTTGGTACCGGTCGCACCTACTCATCTGCGTATTACAAGAAAATCCCACTCTATTATAAGCTTGGTATACAAACATTATTGTTTGTCTATTACTTTTTACAGAGAATGGGAATTACACCCAATGGAGTCGTTGGTCTTCATGCTCTGTCACGTGTGGGGTTGGAAGCCGATCGAGAAACCGTTCTTGTACAAATCCTCCCCCTGGTCCTTATGGAGATGACTGCTCTCGCCTGGGAAACGACACCGAGACTGCAGAATGCAACAATACAAGTTGTGCAGGTACAAAGTTAGCTGTTATAATGTAGGATTCAACATAATCGATTCCTCTAGTTACAAGATTCTCCAGAAAAGGTTTGAGTTGTGAATGGTGTAATGGTTATCATGTTATAACTAGTAGCATATTATAACTAGTATACCATAAAGATGATACTGAGCGCATTCTGAATGAACTTTTCTCGTGATCATTAAAAAAAAATTATCTCTAGAACATTTCAATCATGACGCCCAGACGGTTCTTTTAGTGTGAAGCGAAAAGGAACGACTTCGATCAGCTGATGTTGTGCCCGGCTCTGGAAAGGAGGCTTGCGTGCCCCTAAGATTCCTGGGATTTGCTGGCTGTGGAATTGTTCTCCTAGCACGTCTAATTACCCCAGATTGGTCTTAAGGAGAGGAGTCAAACGAAACAACATCCTGGCCCTTAAGGCTCGAGTTGAGTGTAAAACAAGCAACCCCGGCGCATACAATATTGAATAACATTGCCACAGAAACCGAAGCAAAGGAGCTGAGTCCTAATTATATAATTCAGAGAGTGCACCAGTAGGAATGTCTCTCCACAAGTCCTTTGTAGAAGGTTAATACAGTAACAACCCACTTCCGGGAAAGTGGATACGATTACAACAAAGTCCTTTAATGAAGGTTTTCTTTGGGAGGTAACCATTTCTACGTAAAATTACGTTAAACGCAGAAATATTTCTATTCTAGGTTTAACGGTGTCGTTTATTACTCTACAAATGTCTTGTCAAATGAACTGAATTTAGGAGTCACAGAGATCTCTTTTTACGAAGAGTTTTATGTAACTCAGTTCAGCGAGAAAAAAAAAATGATTGTGATACTCTTCGAGTATCCTTAGGGTTGGCTGCCTTTCTTAAAATAATTTATACCAACCATAAAGAAATTAAATTAACATATGTGTGCTTTTGACATTTATTCTGATAATTATTACTTAAATACTCAACTGATGAAGTTCATTTTGAGATGCTTATCTTTACGAAATAATCTTCTATCGAATGAAAGTAATGTAACGCATACATAATTGCTTTTTTTCCTATTACATGATTATGGTTGTTATAAGTTTCGCTTTAAGTTTTACGCTTTTGCAATACTGTATGCACTTATAGTCATGCAAATAAAGCTTCTTGTTGTTGTTGTTGTTGAACCAATGTAATTGCACGAAAACTTCAGCACGGTGGACGGGCCGAAATTTCAGCCCGGGCTGAAAGTCGCTATGTAATCGGCCCCTAATTTTTCCCCGGCTTAAAATTCACCATCTTTCTTTTGTCATTTTTCTGTATATTTTTTTTTTCACCTTATGCAGGTAGTGCTCAAGCTGGGGACAAACAATCAGGTAAGTAGAATGTATTTGTTGGGCTAGCAAAATTCAATTTTAACAAAGAAACTTCAGTAATTAACATGAGTACGAACCAAACAAAAACAACCTCCTTTTCGTCAGTCAAGCTTCATTGGTCATCGTCATAGGCTCAAACTGTAGTCGTGTGTAGCCCAAGCTTCTCGCAGTCATTGAAAAGGAACGGTGATGCTGGTCAAAATGTAAACATATACTTTTACCGTTTCCTGGCTGTGTTAATAAATTTTTGGGGGACTTGAAAATTACCAGCAAGATGGGAAGGGATCTGGACCTCCTTGACTGACCCCTCCCCCCCCCCCCCCTAGATCCACCACTGATTTTTTTTTTTCGTTTCCGTCTTGTTCTCGTGAACAGTGGGGAATTTTTGAGATTATATCTGGGTATCCCGCTGTTTCCGCGATAGAAGAGGAAGTGGAGGGTGGGGTGGCAGGCAATGTTGCCTTCGTTTTCTTCTAGCACAGCAAATGTTCGCAAGCGCAAGTCGAAAGATTGTGACTCACGTAGTTGTGTTAATGGTAAACTGGTTAGAATCATTTCACTTCTTCTTCGTTCAGGTTCTAATAGCATAACAACTTATGTGTCCATTTCGGTTGGAACTCTGGTTGCATTGGTCATGTTTGCTGGGTTAGTGAAGTGCTATTTGTTCTTCAAGAAGAGGAAAATTCCTTCAGGTTAGTGCACATGTACCTGTCACTTTACTCGGTTTAGCTGCAAATAGCTTTAAGATAAGATAAGAAGATAAGATAAGATAAGATAATTTATTTAACGTCAAATACACAGGGAGTGGTTTCCCAGGAGCCACTGAGGCTCATGATACAAGTGTTTGACTAGTTAAAAACAAACTATGAACTACGCAGACTAAAAAACCAAGAATTAATAATTAATAGAGTTTAACTGAGGCTCCCGCTAAGCCAATGCTAAATAACGTTGATGTTTCCTTTATCCTACCAAAAATGGTGGTTTATATTGTGTTATCGGTAATCTCAAGTTCCCCGCTATCTTAAACTGAAACTCGTTTACCTTGGATGATGTTACACACCTATCTACTTATGGCCATCTCGGACTCTTGTTATCTCGAACAATTTTTGGTTTCACTTGTGTGTTCAGGATAGACGAAGTCCATAGTATATAAATGTTGGTATGGTATAATATTTTCAGGGCATAATCTGTTAAGGAGGGCTTAAAGTCAGATGCTATGTTTTCCCTACGATGTAGTAGTACTCAGTGCAAGCTGCCATAAATCTGTAAGAATTTTTTTGCGATTTTTGTGACGTATGTAAAGAAGAAAAAGAGGTGGGCGTTTTGATGAATTTTTGGAAAATTGAATAGATGGACATCGAAATAGTCCGAAAACAAATCCAGTTACTCTGGCGTGGGGTGGACGGTCAGGGGATGTGTACAAAAATTGTATCCGCCTTTTATTTCTTCCCAAATTTGTATCCTATTTCGTACAAAAAAACTTTGACTAATTAAAAACTTTGACTAATAATCCCCCCCGTAATAAAGAATTGCATTGCTAAAAAATACCTGACGTATTATTTTCATTAAATTTTTCAACGCATTTTTTCCTGTTTCAGGTGATATCGTAAACTTTGGTAAGTATATTCCTCTCTATCCCATCAACTACTGACTTCTCAGATGCAAATGATCAACCACAATTCCTAATCATTCGCTTTTTTTTCTTATTCCCTTAGAATTCACTTACCACGCTTTCATAATATATAGTCAAGAAGATTCCCACTGGGTGACTCGAAAGCTTCTTCCCCTCCTGGAAGAAAGGCATCATTTAAAGTGCTGCATACACTACAGAGACTTTACAGCTGGAAAACCTTTTCAAGATAGCATGGCGGAAAGTGTGTACAATAGTTACAAAATCATAGCAGTGTTATCAAGCAATTTCTTGGAGAGCAACTACTGCAACTACGAACTAAACATCGCCAAATATCGTCTTCTGAACAAAAGGGATAATAGTTTAGTTATGATAAGAATTGACAACGAAGATTGCAGTAAACTTCCTAGAGAGTTAAGGGAGAGAAGTTTCATTGACTATTCTAATCCACTGGAAAGGCCTTTGTGGGAACGCAAACTCCTTAGGTTCCTTAATATTGTCCCAGATGATTCCAGTAACCACGGTACCCCAGACGAAACTGTGCAGCAGAACTGCGACAACGTCGAGAGTGGTAGAAGTGCAAAGGATGAAAGTTACAAACTAAACAGTGCCAAAAAACCAATGCATGTCGTTTATGACACTCCTGCTCTCATTCAACACGATTCTCAACAGTCTCAATCGGACGACTTTTCAGTTGACGAACAAGAAACAGTTTTATAAACTTGAACTCTTTATTTAAAATTGGTAAAAACATAAACTAAGCAAATATCCTGATGGCAAACCGTTTGAAATTTATCGCTGAAACATTTCAATTCTTTCTCTCTTTTGCATAAACTGGGTCTTTGAAAACTGAGTGCTACGTTTAGTAAAAGTGTTCTTTATAATAGGTGGGTAAAGTATAAGGCCTCAGTTCATGCCAGCTGAAATGTTCTTCTGGTATGATTTCTGAATGGAAGGAGTCACGTTTAATTACCCAGGAAGTCTTGTCTGACGTTTCCTCTTTTCAACATACCCGGAAACATCTGCATTTTAAAGCTCTAGTGTCTTCAGAGAGATCTTTGCTTGACATGGTCATTATTGATGTTTTCTCTATTTCTGTTCTCAGGAAATATGTTTCTTAGAAATAGGAAGAACAACCACTACTATTCGGCCAGCTGGTCTTTTTTGAAGCTCCTGAGCCTAGGAGGAGTGGAGTTGGGGGGGGGGGGGGGGGGAGAACATATTTCTGCCCTTCCCCCAGTGATGACTCCAAAAGCGTTTTAACATGAACGTATAGCTGGCGAATCGCCTTGCGGGGAGGGGGAGGGGAGGGAGGGGAAGGGGTCGGAGGATTTTGGTGTGAAACCAGCTTAAAATATCTGTTTCCCCTCATGGAGTGAAGTAATTTGCTTTGGTAGGTTTGCATAAATTTGTAATGTAGTTGAGCCACGCCTTGCTTTTGTCGAATTTGAGCGCAAGTAAATATAACACGAAGAAAGGTATAGGTTTTTGTAAGGTGATAGAGCAAAGAGGATAAATAAAGGCTATTAGATTCCTATCCAATCAGCAGCAGTGTTGGTAGAGAGCGGACACGATTTGACAAGTCTATTTTACCTGAAAAATAAATTGTGGTCCATAATCATATATATTACAGTATTGCATTTTAATTTGTATTTGAATTGTAAACTGTTTTTAACATTTTTAACGTATTGTCACTGAAAAGCCTCACCAGGGGATTGTCAATAAAGTATTGTGGTTGGAGGTTTGTATTGTTTGTATTGTATTCTATTGTATTCCTATTGTGTACGAGTGACGCTCGTTAGTACTCCACACCAAGTTAATGAGAAACCACAGCATTTTGTTCATCAGATAACGACGGTAGTCTATGACTTCGTCAACGTGAATGCAGCAAAAACCGAAAATTACGGTGCCTACTATACTACCATGACGCTTATAATTTATAATTTCAAGAGGGTGTTGGACATTATACGGATCCAAATACGTCATTTAAAAGATGAAAACAAGCGGGAAAGCTTTGTAACACCCCATTCAAATGGACCAAAAATTCGAGGGCTCAAAGCATTACCAGTGAATTCCCCGGGACAAAATATAGCATTTTCCCCAAAGAGAGGGCTTATTGGAATGTCGGCAACTGAAATTATGAGGCATACATTTCGGGCCATGGACTTCCTTAAGCATTTAAAACTTTTTCTGGATAAAACACGAAGATTAATTCCCGGAGTTATTTAATATACACGTATGATAATGAATTTATTTTGTTACGAAAAGTCTGTCACATAATTCGGCCTTTTGATTTAATTCACGCCTTTCACCTACTTTATAAACGAGCTCCTATAAAATAATATATAGATTTAGCCAAGCCTAAAAGCGGAGCCCCCCTTTTTGTTTTGTCTGTTTTTTGCTTTTGTTTTTTGTTTTGTTTTTTTGTTTTGTTTTTGCTGGCAGTTATTAATTTGTGAAAATACTCTCATCCAAGTCGTTTTATTAAAAAAAAAAACCAAAGAAAAAAAAAAAGAAAAAAAATCCTTGTTCCCGCTGAGTATCGAACCCGGCTCGTCGGCGTGAGATGTCGGTAACTAGTCCACTAGGCCATGGGCGTTTGATATTGATTTTGTAGTTAATTTTAATACTTATTTTTTTCTTCGTGACAAGCTGCCTATCAGCATGAAAATGCTGGTGTTTTTCCTGGCAAAATGTGTTCGAAACGCCGTAAAAACCATGGTTGTGGACAGAAAAAACCAAAAATCACTAGCTCTGCTATATTTGGCGTCGAAACCGCTGCGAAAAGCTGCGAACTCAAGCGGTGTGCCGACCGAGTTTGAAAAGAACCGACGAGGCAAATTTGAACTTTTTGCCTGAACTTTATCGCCGAATTTCTTTCGCCTAGATTGAACTTTTCCCCTTCCACCAAAAAGACAACTGAGTGTTCTTTTGAACTTTTTTTTTCCACTAACAAATTTGTTTTTGACTTTTGTTGTCTTTGCTTGTTTTGCTACAACGCGGGTCAACATGCGATTTCGCGCCGAAAACACACGAGATTCAGCACAGGATTCTATCCAGTGTAGGAAGTGTATTGGTATCCCTGTGGTGCGGACGGACGGACGTACGGACGGACGGATGTACGGACGGACGGTCACGTGACTACTATGTCACTACCAAAATGTTTTGGCTTGATAGATTACCAAATTTCCTTAGCAATGGAGCTCCGCTGACGCGCTAGCGCGCTGGCTCCGCTATTACACGACGTGGGACAAAAGACTTAAAACACTTAGCTGCTTTTGGCAAATCCAACCCTCTTTTAAGTTCAAAAAGGAATGTGTGGATTATTGGAATTTGAAGACTGTACTCACACACGGTCATATTTTGCGGATTTCCGAGCAGCGTTAAAAAGTTCTCCGACTCAATGCACCGGTTGGAAACTTTCCTTGGAAAACTAATAAGTGGAACCTTTGAAATACCGAACTGCTGTGCAAGAAGTCTTAGAAATTGTGTAGTAGCCTTTGTGTTCAGGTTAAAATTTCTCTTTAGCTAGGGTAGTACAGTCAATTTATGTGAGGTTAGATGCGGAGGGGACTCTCCCTTACTTGGCCTAAACGGGTATGTGCTGCCCAACAAGGTATGGTTTACAGGGTCTTGCGTCTGGACCGGAAGCCTTGAACAGGGTGTGAACGTTGGCGGTGCGCGGTCCATGTGTGTGGTACCAACAATTTTATTTAATCTAATTGTATGATGTCATTTGTATGTGTAATCAAATGGTGACGAGTGAAATTAGGAAATAATTTCACGCGCGTTTTGTCAAAATTCTAATAATTTCCCAAGCCTTTAGGCAAAGGAAATTATTTGAATTTTGACAAAATGCGCATGGAATTATTTCCTAATTTCACGAGTATACCATTGATTAATTATTAATATCATGGGTGACAAATTACGCTCACAATCGTGGGTTTTGACGTGTTCATCGCATCGAGAACTCCACTGAACAGAAACATTCAAAATTTCAAAGCATGCGGTTTGGCTAAAGTTCACAATTTCTGAGTGAAGTAATGAAAAAATTCTTGTGGGAAATTTTTACCACACTTTGATGATTTCGTGTATTTGTAGCTGACAGCAGAATACACCAGACTGAATTTTTACTTGAAAAGTACCAAATCGCTCGGCAAAGGTTACCCGCGTTTTATCCGGCAAATTCCTTGAATGGAGCACCACCTTGCTCTATCGAGCAAGGCTTCACTTGAAAAGTACCAAATCGCTCGGCAAAGGTTACCCGCGTTTTATCCGGCAAATTCATTGAATGGAGCACCACCTTGCTCTATCGAGCAAGGCTTCACAAATGCATTCAATCCACGCACAGCAAACTTGTTTTAACGAAAGTAAACTTCGGAAGCAAATGAAATTTATATTTAAAAACTGACCTTTATTCTTTTCGAAGGAGTGCCCAAATCCACTGAATTACTTCTTTGAGTTCGCAGTCAATCACTCGATCAGCAACTGCCGGCTCGCCCTTCAAAAATTTTCGCTGTCGCACTATCACAAATAGTCTCTTCTTTATGCCTCGCAGTTGGTTTCTGAGAAGGCCAGTCAATTAAAAGTCAAAATTTTCAGATTATCGATTGTGTCCTCAATGAATATTTCCAGAATTGCTGTAGTTCTATCTTCATACCTCGACGCCATCTTGGCACTCTGCTATAGGCCCGTTACCATAGCAATTTTGTAATTTCACATGTAAAATTATAAATTAACGCTGAAATTGTGCGTCAAAATTAAGGACTGTGCAATAAGTACCTGGAGGGGGGTTGACAAATGGGTAAAATAGGGCTCAAAATTGTGTCGCACCCCCCTCTCACTAAGCAAAAATTAGCTTTAACCGACCTCCCTCACCTACTGATAACATTAAGGTCAACCCTCCCCCCCCCCCCCCCCTCTCCTGCTTCCTTCCCCCGTTCGTTCCCTCATACCTAATTTACGTGTTGGATGTCTTCCTCAGGCACAAAAAAGTACTTCAAATGACTCTTCACAAATTTAGTACAGACACTCTCCTCGCAGTTATTAACGCAACTTATGCAGTTGCGAAAAGAAAGCCTGAAAAAATCAGGCTTCCCGGGGTTCGAACCCTGACCTCTGCGATACCGGTGCAGCGCTCTAACCAATTGAGCTATCAAGCCAACTGGGAGCTGGTCATTAAATTGGCTCGTAATATACCCGGGAAAGATGAAGATGAAATTATGAATATATGAAATTCATATATTTGAACTGTGGAATGAAGAAATAAATGTAAAGAAGATCCTCGCAGTTATTAACGCAACTTATGCAGTTGCGAAAAGAACGCCTGAAAAAATCAGGCTTGCTGGGATTCGAACCCTGACCTCTGCGATACCGGTGCAGTGCTCTAACCAAATGAGCTATCAAGCCAACTGGGAGCTGGTCATTAAATTGGCTCGTAATATACCCGGGAAAGATGAAGATGAAATTATGAATATATGAAATTCATATATTTGAACTGCGGAATGAAGTTCAAACACCCTGCCGAAGGTCAGGGTTCGAATCCCGGCAAGCCTGATTTTTTCAGGCTTTCTTTTCGCAACTGCATAAGTTGCGTTAATAACTGCGAGGATCTTCTTTACATTTACATTAAATAAGTGTTGTGTGTACACTTAGAGATTTAGTGAACCAGCTGGCGGGCTGGCTGGCGAGAATTTTTCACTGTGTACTTACTATCTGTTTCATCTTTTTGTTTTTTGTTGGCACTTATTAATTGTGAAAACACTCTCATTCAAGTCGTTAAATTAAAAAAAAAAAAAAGAAAGAAAAAGAAAAAAGAAAAAATTTAGGTCCTCGCTGAGAGCCGAACCCAGCGCTTAGTCCACTAGGCCAAGAGCGTTTATTGTTAACTCCAGGTGTTAATTTTACTAGTTATTTCTTTCTTCGTGACGAGCTGCCTATCAACATGAAAATGCTGGTGTTTTTCCTGGCAAAATGTGCTCGGACCGACGTAAAAACCATAGTTGTGGACAGAAAAAACCAAAAAGCACTAGCTCTGCTATATTTGGCATCGAAACCACTGCGAACTCAAGCGGTGTGCCGACCGAGTTGGCAACAGAACCGACAAGGCAAATTTGAACTTTTCGCCCGAACTTTATCGCCTAATTTCTTTCGCCTAAATTGAACTTTTCGCCTTCCACCAACAAGACAACTGAGTATTCTTTTGAACTTTTTTTTGCCATTAACAAATTTGTTTTTGACTTTTGTTGTCTTTGCTTGTTTTGCTACAACGCGGGTCAACATGCATTTTCGCACCAAAAACACGGGATTCAGCACTGGGTTATATCCAGTGTATACCACTTCATATTGGTGACCCTGTGAAGCGGAAGGACGGACGGACGGTCACGTGTCTATTACGTCACTACCAAAATTTCTTGGCTTGATATATAGGTTACCAAATTTCCTTAGCAATGGTGCTCCGCTGACGAGCTAGCGCGCGGGCTCCGCTATAACTACAGGAATTGAGACGAACATTGATAATTATGTTCAAGATATGAAGAGAGTGATCATGACAAAATTTTCTGCCACTTTCCCAATATTGTCTACAGCAAATTCTTCAGAATCTAGGAAGAGAAAAGAAAGCAGTGCCAAAGCCAATAGGCGCAAGACTCATGCTGTAGAGGCTAGAAAGAAGATAGCAACAACAACGAGTATGATCCATTGATATGTGGCGTTCAGCAAGTTGAAGGAACTGATTATGAAACTCTTTCATTGTTTACATCTGCAACAGACAAAGCTTGCTTAAGAGATCTTTTGAACTGCAGAAGCTTTGGTGGAGAAGCTGAAAATGTGATTCAGCAAGGAGTTCCTGTCTGATTGAGCTTACTTTGGCTTTCTTTGGCTTATTTATAAGCTTACTTTGCTAAATAATCAAACTGTTTATATTTACATAGTTCAATTTATTGGTATTAAATTGAACGGCTGGGTTTTCCATTCTCTTTAATGTCATGTAGGCTATCCTGCATTGGCATCATTCTTGTTCATTGAAGAACATCATAGTGCATCTTTACAACGTTTAAGGGTCCCTGTTTCATTAAAACCTGGCAGTAGCAATGTTTTCGTATATTACAGAGGCATTCCTTTCCTTCTGCATGACAGATAGGAAAATATTTTAAAAAGAGTATTGTTTTACGACGTGTTTTACGCAAATTGACTGTACAACCCTAGCTAAAGAGAAATTTGATCTCGTACCCAAGCTTCTCCAACGCCCGTGTCCAGTTTCAAAGTCACCAGCACACCTAGAATGGAGTTGGTGATACAAAATGCTCATGAGAGGTGACGCGAAAAGCTCTGAACGGCGAAATAAGCCAAAACCGCCCAAGGAATACACAAGAGGTAGGTTTTTCAAAATTAATTTTATTGGTTGTAAGTTAAAATTTCCTTTATTTAGCGTTTCAAATATGCGATATTTTACTCCCCATTCAATCTCTTATAAGCGTTTTATATTCTCAGGAGGCGGCTTGGCGTCAATACCTCTTTCTTTGAGAGGTCACATCCCGACTCACACAACGCATCTTTGCATAAAAACTCAACTTAACTTTATTTGCCTAAAACTAGTGGTTTCCATTGGAAAGTGAAGTGCTGCAGGTAAAGCGCATACAGAGGAAGAGCGGTTTAACGGCCAAAAGTGAATTTTCTTTTACAAAGACAACAGATGGCCTCTAACACAAAAATCTTGGTCGTTGGTGAAACGCGTGACGCACAAGTGCCCGTGACGGACGTCAGTGACCCATCCGTGACACACACGGACGAGTGGGTTTTTCCCCCAAATCTTTGTCATGAACGAAAGAACCGAGAACGAAGTACAACGGTTATTTTTAGGCCAGTGTGTAACTCGGAAGAGAACTGCTTTGCTTAAAAAGCGTTTACTCAAATAAAAACTGCTTTACCTCAAAAAACGAATCGCCTTCAATCCTCGCTTCATCGTGTAAAACGTTTTCTTCACCTGCTTTCAAACTCTTCGCCGCCTTCACAAAAACGTGGCTTCCTCCGCTATAAGTTTTCCACATCCCACTTTATCGACGGTCCAATTCCATGAATTTCTAGAAATATTCTGAGAAACGTATCGGCTGCAATTCAAGATAATTTACCTTCACTTGCTTTCAAAACTTCCCCGCCTTCGCAAAAACGTGGCTTTCTACACGAAACAGGATCCGCTCCGGTATACGTTTTCCACCTCCCACTTTATCGACGGTCGAGTGTTTGACAATGGCCTCGATTCGAGGGCAACGAAATCGAGGCAAATTTGATGAGAAACAAACATCCAACAGATCTCAAACGATTCTGGCTTCGGGCACAGGCAACCCAGGGTGGACACGTACGCAGCCTGAATTAGTCTGCTGCAAAGCCTGATGGCTTCGCAGCAATTACGCATTACAATTACAATTCAACTCCATACTCCTCACTGGCGTTAAAATATTGAGCAGGAAGTCTCTGAAGCCTTTCTGAGCTTATCTGGGAGACTCCCCTCTCCAACTAAAAGTAGTATTGTTTCAATGTGATGAGGACAATTATGTTTCACTGATTGTTCTAATCAGGGCTAGTAAAAAGCCATAAAGAGATTATCTAACAATACTCCACGAGACCAAAAAAAACATTGTTTTTTGAGGAATCATTTAAAAAGTTATCATAAAACACCGATTGCAACGTTTAAATCGAAAGAATAAATTATTTGAGTTTTCGCTTAAAAGTTGATTTACACTGAATTTTCTTTAGGCACTTGGTAAGCTACTATATATATCTATTCCTTATAACTAATACTAAATTTCCTGACCTAAGTTTTGATGAGAGGCTTATGTAGTTTTTTGGTTGACCGCATGTTGTAAGTATGCATCTCTTCATTAGTCCTGTCGATAGAAATAGGAAATTGTTTACTCGAAAATTGACTCGTTGTTAAACAGAGTTTTGGTGAAATAATTTACTTTGGATGATAAATGATTTATTTTGCGCTTTCGCGAGCGTGCCTGTGGTTATATAGACAAAGTTTTAAGATTCCTCTGATGACCCATTGCGGGCTTCGCAAACACAAATATTCAAACATAGGGCGTAAACCATTTGTAATTGAAGCCGTATGAATGAAGTTATTTCTTGTACAAATCACGAGTGTCAGACAAACGACCAGACTCGCGCGTGACTTGCACATTAGTATATACCCGTCCGGTCGTGAGTCAAGCGGGAATAAACGAGAGATTTCAAGTGTCACAGTGGTTTTATAATTTTACAAACTGAAAAAACCCGTAGCTTACTATCTCGTGAGTCTACGCAAACCTCTGCCTGCCTAAAGATGGCTTACCTTACTAGACTTTTGATGGGGATTTTAAAACTTTCCTTGGTGCTCTGTTTATTTCCAGTACCTATAAGTTCATCACTAAGGCTACTAAACAATTCCTACGACTTCATTGCACAGCAGTTTGGCATTTCGAAGGTTCCACGTATGACTTTTCCAAGCGAAGTTTCCAACCAGTGTATCGACGTCTTCTTAACGCTGCTGGGAAATCCACAAAATTTGACCTTGTGTGAGTACAATCTTCAAATTCCGTCAATTTTCATTTTATAATCCCACGCATTCCTTTTTTGTACTTAATTGAAAGGGTTGGGTTTGCCAAAAGCAGCTAGGCATTTCAAGTCTTTTGTCCCATGTTGTATGATTGTAGGAGATTTTTCACAGGCTAATTGAAAGGCATGTCCAGACTAAAAAATCAAACTAAGGCAAACTTAAAGACGGGGATATTTGTAAGTTGTGATTTTTAATAATTAGGCTAAGATCAATCGACTGAAGACCTTTTTTAAGGATTTAGTGGGACAAGTACAAGGTCTGGACCTAAATGGTTCAGCGATTGTATAATCCTGTTGCTCACAGGCAGAATATAAAAAGAAGATTGCATAGAATGGTCATAAGACTTACAAGGTGTCCACACGTTTACACGTAACACCGATGATTTAAGAACCAAGATTAGCTTTTAGTAACTTTAAACGCTGTATTATTAATTGTACACATCTACATCAATCTGTAGGTGAAGAAAGGCAGCAACATTTGCAGTAGCACTTGGTAAAAGGTGCAAAAAAGTCTGAGAAAAGTTCGATTTTTGAAATCTTGTTTTACCTAGCAAGGCTCCCTTACTTTTAAAAAGAGAAAATCAATGGAGGGCGAACCATGCGTAGACAGAAAAGGTCCACAACAGAAGAAGTGGGCGTAGAGCGTTTTTAGCACTCTTTGTGAGTCGTGAAAAGAAAATACGTCATTTGATCGTCAGTAGGGTCACATTTAATGTATAAATTCGGAATGATCATCTAATGCAGGAAAAACAGTAAAAGTACTAATAAAATATTTCCTGACTCAGAGCGCAATAAAAATTTAAAAACTGTTGAAGTGGAATATTTCGTCCGGACCAACCGAACTTCATCAGCCACGGTAGAAATGTGAATATTAAGAAGGGTTATATCACTTCATAAGGGTCTCAAGGGGGCTAAAATAGTGTTATAGATGTTAGCTAATTCGAAGCCATTGTCTCTATTCATAGAGGGCTCTCGTAACTGGATCTCAATTGCTTCCCTTATGCGGCGTTTGAACGTGTTGCTTTCCGTGGCGAGAACTTTTGTTTTGCTGGAATCCACCGAATGTCCCGTGAGCTGGCAATGTTCGTGAACGGCTGATGAGTCCCTTGAGTCCCTGATGAAGTTCGGTTGGTCGGGACGAAATATTCCACTTCAACAGTTTTTAAATTTTTATTGCGCTCTGAGTCAGGAAATATTTTATTATTTTTTAAAATCATGTTTCCAGAGCAGGAAAACAATATTTTTGATAGTAAAAGCACTTTACACTAGATCGAACAAATTCACATACATGGTTCTCCTCATAACCGAATTAACACATCGATCGTCTCCACTTTAAGAGTAGATTGGCTAATGCACAGTATCCATAATATTCACCATACACGGCCGGTCATTTCAAAACAAACGTGAGACCCACGCGACTGCATAGTTCCGGTGCCATGATCGAAATAATAAGGCACGCCTTTTTTGTGACTAGCGATTTTTTAAAATCGGTTATCGAGATTAAAATTAAGCAAGTTCGGTGAACTAATTGCATTGATAATTATCGATTAATGCGACGATCGCTTTCCATCGATTTGTCACTCGCTAGGTCTGATTTCTGCCGTCCAATATTGTATCGCGTGACGATGTTTCGTCTAGCCTGCGGTCTGCACGCAGGCTATGTTCAGTGTCTCGATGAACGCGCGTGGAATTTATCGGCTGCCCTGAATTAGTTCCTAAGCGCGAACTCAGGAATGAAAGGTTTCTGGTGAATGAATTTTATTTAAGCAGGAAAGGTAATTGATATCAACGAAAATTTTATTATCCAGACGTCTGAAACACGTGATTCTACCTCCATACTTTCGTTGGCTTTATACAAAGCGGGGGGGACAGGGAGGCGGGAGACCGAGAGAAAAGGGGGCGGGAGGTGTACGGGAGGCGGGAGAAGAGGGGGCGGGATGCGGGATTCCCAAGGTGGCGGGAAGCGGGAGAAAAAGGGAAAAATTATGCAACGTTGCGCAATATTTCGCAATCAAAAAAATTCAAAGGGGCGGGAGCCAAAAACTACAGGCCGGGAACCGGGATTAAAGGGCACGGGAAGCGGGAGGTTCAAACCTCCCTGTCCCCCCCCCCCCCCACCCCACTACAACGTGAGTATTTGCCCTTTTCGCATAAAATGTTTCCCAGCATAAAAAAACCATCAGAAAAGGGTTTAAGCTATCAAAGACACGAGTTTTTTGTACACACTAAAATACATTGATAAACATTCGCTGTAACGACACGAGGTTGTCGCGCGCTCAAGTTACACGTGCATCAGGCTCGACTTTACGTGGGTCACGCGATTAATATTTGGACGTTTTTCGAAAGAGTCATATCTCTGCGGCTAAGCCCACAATCTTTCGCGTTTAAAACAAATTGGTAAATACCCCACGGTGAGGACAAATAAGCTGTTCAAATATCCCACATTACAGTTTATATACGATTTGTTTCTTTTTTGGACTAGTAGTAAATTACGAAGCCGCCACAGCCGTCAAATTTCCTGATGTAAATAAACTACGTGGAACTGGCCCGATAAAACAAAGTGCCAAGGGACTGGCAAAATATGTGTTCAATATAAAGGAGGTTTCCTTACATCGGGGCTCTTTTCCATACATATTACTATTACTGGGCTGAAGAATATCGTTCGATGTACCGGATTCTTCGTTATACAGAAGTTCTTTATATCGGGTTCCACTGTAATCATGCCCGACCCCCGGGACGGACAATGAGGAAAAATGCCCAAGTAACGCCGGCAGGAATTGGCTGATGCATTTGTATCAGTGTTCGGTGTTATCTTTTTTTACCCATCTTTTTGTTGGACTACCTAAATTTGTCTCTTAAGCCCCGGAGCAAAGCATCAAGTGTAAGTGTAATTTTTAAAATCATTTTAAAGACAATTCTCAGTTTAAAATCATATAAAATCTCAAGTCCGAAGTATAAGTTTTTTCCTTATATTTTTTTTTTTCTGAAGTATAAAAGTGAGAGGTCTTTGTAAGTCACTGTAAGGCACTGTTAACAATATGTCTAAGAATGGAAAGTTACGATAGGTTATGAGAGAGGGGGGGAGGGAAGGGGTCACAGCCGAGCAAGCGTGCAGATCATGCCACTGGTTTCATAACCCGTGAATTGCACCCTGTATTCATGAGTTTAGAATAGTGACCAGACATGATATCTTTATCAGATCTGGATGCTTTGGGTAAACCTCCAAGTGGCCTTTTAGCTGGAAATGTTATGGCCTGGCCTGGATCGTACAGTGAGTGCACTAAGATGATTGTCGGCGCACATTATTGCCTGGCTTCCATTAACGTGCCTATTAAGCTTAATATAGGCATAGCAGCTGACAAAGAGGTGAGGTCAAACAGGGTCTGGAAGGATATTCTCGGGATCCGGAATTTGACCAAAATACGGTGAGGGATTCAAGAAAACGCAAAATATCTTGACGGGATTCGGGATTTGACTGCTACCAGGGAAGCGGTATTCGCCAAAATTTGGGCACGGGATGCGGGATTTTGTTGCCTGTCTGTCGGTAATTCGGGAAATCTTCACGACCCAAATAAAAGTTAAAGCGGCAAAGGCGAATCAACCAGGCGAGCGCAAACTATCAATCGAAAGGGCCAATCAACATCTTAAATTTATTAGCTTTTGCAGAAATTAGCCTTTTTTAATGTATTTTTGGGAAAGAAAAAATGGGATTCGGGATAGCAATGAAAAAGTGCGGGATGCGGGATTCCTCGTGAAAAAGGAGCGGGAATTCGGGATCAGGACCCTCCCCCCCCTTCCGGACCCTGGTCAAAGAATTGCTCTGTTGCCACAAAAGTTGTATTGTAAATAAAAAGTTGTCGCCCTTGGGGAATGCATGGATAGCTTTCACCTTAACATATGCTGACCGTTTACACCACGGAAAAAGGTGTCATTTTTTGATAAACGAGATTTTTGCATGTTCAGATAAATCTCTTCAAGAACATTCTTTCAAACAAAAAATTAGAAGAAAATAATGGCTCAGTGGAGAGTTGTTAGGAGAGGGTCTCAACGGGGTGATGGCTTTTACGGTTAACGGTTAAAATTTTGGTCTTTTTAATTTAAGGCTAACGGTTAAAATTTTGGCCATTTTACGGCTAACGGTTAATTTCTTTCCGTTACAGTTAACAGAAATGTTAAAAATTAATTTCCATTATTATAAAAAGTTAATAATTAATTTCCATTATTGTAAAACACATTGACGACCGGTCGTTTACTTCTTAGGTAAATGCCGGCAAAAAATATATATAAACAAAGTAATTACGGTGTTGTAAAAATTGTAATGGACATATATAGCATACTACTACAGTAGTAATATTACTATACCTATAGAAATATAATGTATGTGAAACAGCATGTACGGGAAACAAGGAACGACGATACTATACAAATAACCTACATCAAAAGTATATTTAATTGTATGAGATATATGTCTGTTAAGACGGTTAAAATGGCAACCTTGCTAGCTGGCTTACAGCACTTCAATAACATTCATGACGTTTTTTGACTTACTTGCCTTTTTGCGCTCAGACATCAAACCGTGTCCACACCTTGACTTGTGTTCCAGACATTGTTATCATGGGCTTGCTAATGATCAGTTCCTCCGAATCTAGCTCTATGTCACTATTGCTGTCCTCGGAATCACTTTCGTAGTCCTCCATCTGCTTGAAATTAGCAGCGGATGCGAGCGTGACTTGCGAAATGTTGGTATCGCTTACAAAACTCAATGACACATCAACAACAACAGAGCGGAGCTCAGAGAAGGCAGGGGACGATTGGTCGTCCTGGTCAGCTCGAAGTCGTACCCTTGCAACAGCATCAGGTTTCTGTTTTGCGTACACTGCCGGAGGTAAAGCTCCTGCCTTATCTTTCGTCGTCTCGCTCCTCACGGTTCTTTGCCTTACTGGACGGTAATTCTCCAACCATTCCTTCATGGTCTCTTCATCCTTTTTGAAAAGCATCTCACAAGGAAGTGGAGTCATGAATTTTGCATCCCTGAATGACATACTTGTCTGTAGCACTGGGTAGTATGGAGATGGGTGGGTATAGTATTTCGCTCCCCATTTGGTTATTCACTTAAAGTGCATATGACAGATTTTTTTTATTTGCCTGATTGAATCTAAATGACATCCTGATATGAATATCAAAACTTATTTTTCGATTTCGATTTTCCTTCCCCGCGCTTTTGCCGTTTAAAAACGTGAAATTTTACTTCCGGTCATGTCAAAAACCGCGCAAAGGGAGACCTGGGCATAGTCACGTTGTGACGTCATACCAGGAACGGAGTCAATGCCAAAACAAGCTACGTGGGCCGCATTGCGGAGATCTAATTCATTTTATTTTTCTTTATTCCGCAACCGCCAAATTAAGCACGAAGTTATGTGAAACTGCTGATGTTACAAGTAATCTGGGCAGTGAGTTGGAGCTTTTAGAGTCCATAGAATGCGAATCGCTAACTTCTGAAGTTGAAAGCGAAACAGAACTCGAGATCGAGAAAGAAGCTATTCAGAACCAAAAGGTCCTTACATAGACAATCCGCTTGCCGATGAAAATTGACTTAGAGAATACTATCAAGAGGTAGAGGAGACAGAACGAAGAAAACAGAATCTAGAAAAACCTATTTGATTGTACCGTAGCGGTCGAGACGTAGTAAGAAGTGCCACGATTTCTCATCTCCCGGTGTAAATATTATAATTGTGCTCGGCTAAATAAATCTTGTTCGCGCTCGGCTAAATAAACGCCTGTTATGCAGGTTATAATTTCATACTCGTACAGCTGTAGATGTGGTAACTGTGCTTTAAACCATCTGCAAAACGCCGTAGATTGTCTTTGCTTCCAAGAAATTCAGAAATGTGTCGAATCTCTCGAAGCGCCGTTGTATGTTTCGCGCGAAGCCGCAAACTTAACACAACAACAGGATGTGTAACAACCCACCCGGCACTGTTCAGTGTTGTCTGACTTTAAAACTGATGGTCGCTACGATCAGATGCAGAAAATATAATACGATAGATGAAAGAAAGTATCGTTCAGTAGATTGGTTCGGAAGAGAAGTGCGTAATTCTCTGCGTTCTTGTGGACTCTCTGAAACGTCGTTGTTTTATGTCTACGTAAATTGTGCAATAGCAAATCTGATTGATATTTCAGGTCTTTCAATAAGAATAAGCTGCAGTAAGATTATTAAATGAAGATTAGAGTTTGCTCATGCCTTTCAAAACTTAGACAGCCATGTTTTCATCATAATTTTATAATTATCCGTAGTCCAGTTGTGCGAAAATGAGGGATGTTATAATCTTTACCTCAGTTATGAATCAACACTGGTCAGTATATCGGACGTAAACAGTGCAGAAATTTCGAGTGTCAATTTGCCTAGACGTATTAAATGCAACACGAATGTTTCATAGAGTCCACAAGAACGCAGGCAAATTCTCACTTCCCTTCCGAACTAATCTGACAACAATTTCTTCTTATATTTTGCTGCATCTGATCGTAGCGACCATCTGTTCAGACAACACTGAATCCCGGGTGCATTGCTTCACATCCTGTTGTTGTGTCAAGTTCGCGGTTTCGCGCGAGACAACAGCGCTTCGGGAGATTCGACACATTTCTGAACTTAAAAATTAGAATTGAGTGATAAAAATTAGAATCCCTACGCATTTCTGAACTTCTTTGCAGATGGTTTAAGGCACAGTTACTACATCTACACGTGTAAGAGTATGAAAGTATAACCTGCATAACAGGCGTTTATTTAGCCGAGCACAATTATAATATTTACACCAGGAGATGAGCAATCGTGGCATTTCTTCCCGCGTCTCGAGCGCTTCGGTACCATCACATAGGTTTTCTAGATTCCGTTTTCTTCGTTCTGCCTCCTCTATCTCTTGATAGTATTATCTAAGTCAATTTCAATCGGCAAGCGGCTTGTCTGTGTAAGGACCTTCTGGTTCTGAATAGTCTTCCTTCTCGTTCCCGAGTTCTGTTTTGCTTTAATATTTACACCTAGAGATGAGAAATCGTTGCATTTCTTGCTATGTCTCCAGCGCTTCGGTGCCATCAAATAGATTTTCTAGCGTGTGAACTATTCGTTCTACCTCCTTTTTTTCTTGATAGTATTCTCTAAGTCAATATTCATCGGCAAGCGCCTTGTCTATGTAAGGATCTTCTGGTTCTGAATAGCTTCTTTCTCGATCTCGAGTTCTGTTTAGCTTTCAACTTCAGAGGTTGGCGATTCGCAATCTATGAACTCTAAAAGCTCCAAATCACTGCCCAGATTACTTGTAACATTAGCAGTTTCACATAATTTCGTGCTTAATTTGGCAGTTGCGGAATAAAGAAAAACAAAATGTATTAGACCTCCGCAATGCGGCCCACGTAGCTTGTTTTCGCATCGACTCCGTTCCTGGTATGACATCACAACGTGACTATGCCCAGGTCTCCCTTTGCGCGGTTTTTGACATGACCGGAAGTAAAATTTCACCTTTTTAAACGGCAAAAGCGCGGGGAAGGAAAATCGAAATCGAAAAATAATTTTTGATCTTCATATCAGGATGTCATTTAGATTCGATCAGGCAAATAAAAAAAAATCTGTCATATGCACTTTAATAGATTCCTTTGATATGGTGCCAAGTCTGTGGCATATTCAAGGGCGTTAAATGTCTCATGTTTAAAATGAGATACCGCGTGCAGGTTCTCTACTTGAGTCGTAAGTAAAGTTTTCCAATCAATGTTATCTTTGTACTCACTGTTAACAACTGTTGTGTTTCTTATAAGGCTGTTGACACCATTCAGTTTGAAGCTCGACTGAATTTTGTGCCTTTTGAGACACAGTTCCTTGAGGGCCATTCGTTGCTTTAATTTCCTCACTGTAGATTTGATGTACTCGTGTACCTTCTTCACATTCTGACTGACCTGTTCCGGTGTAATTGGCTGAGAGGTAACACCTATATACGTTATACCAAAACTGTCATATAGGATGCCTAAGTGGTCATGCATCAGCTTCATTTTCCCTGCCGCTGCTTCCGTTGTGAAAAGTGTATCTGAAACACTACAAATGCCATGCACTTGAACGAAACTACAAATTGTTTCGGTTCCATCCTGCAGTAAAAAGCCTCTGCTTCCTTGTTTAAGCGAACTGGACAGATCGGCGGTGGACAGTTAATATGAGCAGAGCTTATTCACCGCAAAAATTTTATCCGCTCTTTGAATAACCAGGACCTGGACGTTTTAATATTACATGCACTGGCAGACCCAGTACACTGCCTGGCAGCATGCATGTGCAGTAGCGTCAAAATAGAAAACGTATAAACACATCTAGCCTATTTTAGCATTGAATTCACTACTTAGACTACTTACCGTTCAGCTCACTTTCACCATCTGAGTCAAGCAACAAGGGTAATTCCAGATCGAGCTGCTGTTGGGTTGATATGGAGTAATTTTCCGTTTTCACGCTGATTTTCACAAGGCGGTAGAGTTTCAGGTCAAATGATCCTAGCCCGAACTTCTTGGCTGGGTCGTTAAGACCAAGAAAATCGGTGAGATTTCTTTTTTAAATTGCTGAAAATAGAGCGGTATTCTTCTCCGATTTTAATACTTGCCTTATATCTTTCAGTTGGCTTCTCCTCCCCAGCTCCATATAAACTAATTACGCCTTTCAAGACAGCCATCGCTCACACACTCAATGAAGAAACTGAAGATCCAAAAAATAGTTTAAACAAAGAGCTGTCTGTCAACTCAATCCACGCGGGAAAACCAGACACTTCCGGTTCGCGGAATACGGCTCTGCCCAACCTGAGCCAAATATCTGTTTTCGGTACCAGGATAGAATGTGCAACCGTCGTAACCGCACTAACCACACATAAAAGTCTAAGATTTAACACTTTCTAAATGACAAATCGTAGATAGGAAAAATTTTACGGTTAACTTTTTTACGACTAACCGTTAAAATTAGGCAATTTTTACGCCTAAAGGCTAAATTTTTGGCCGTTTTACCGCTAACGGTCAACCCCATTGAGACCCTCTTTATAGGAGTAAAAGATTTTTCCTTGTTAATAATGGTAATTGAACGCTGACAAGTTCTGTCACACGTGATTAACTTGATCACGTGAAATCGAAAACGCGTGCTGCTTGCGAAGGTCTTCCACGATTGGTCTGCTAAACAATAGAACAAACAAAAGAAACAAAGAACGAGGCGTAAAAACAATAGAGCTGCTACATATAGCGGTCCAATGAAAATACAAGCTTTTGAGAGGTGCTACACTACTGAGTGGTTAACGTTAGTTTTTTAACGACGTAATGAGAGTTTTCTTTAACCCAAATGCATCATTTAATAAAAACGGTTGTGTCTGTTTTCGTCTTCCAAACCAAGACTGAAAGGAAAAGAAAGCTCTTGAGCTCTTCAGTGAACTGGCAGAGAGCGATCAGGGTTTAACCATGCCAACGGTTGGCTTGAAGAGGTATCAACGAACGTCAAACTGGACGAAATAAAAGACCCACACAAAACGAATTGGCCATGACTCGTTTAATACAGGTTCTTTTCCAGTGAGCTGTAAAACGAAGAGTCGAAATTTGATTACCATTCTGACTAAACGTACTCGTGTGCCGCGCTTGAGTCCATTGGCAGTTTTTCTACACCTAAGGCGTGCATTATTTTCTTAATTGAGGACAGTGGGTCCTGATACAGAGGTATTTTTGCAAAGATTATCAGTATGGGGAAATAGCAGACCTCAAAAAGACCTATTGGAATCTAAAAAATGTGGGTAACCACGCATTTTTCAGCAACCATAATTCTAAAAAAGCTTAAACTACAAAGAATGTATGGTATTTTCTTTCCAAATTTAAGCTCAATTATTTCTAGATAAAGAAATTGTGCGGCTACCCCCAATTTTCTTTTTGGATTCTGATACCCCTTGCTTAGATCTGCTTTTCCCACTATGTGACATAGTCATAAACCGCGGAAAAATACCCTTGTATTTATAATAGGCAAATTCCTTAAAAACCCGAATGTCTCGGACCGGACCCGTGACGTGCATAGAACGTATGCGTAGTAACAAAAGGAGGCACCGTCCTTTTAAAGGAACATGGAACGCCATCTACTGTTTCATAAACAGAAAATGAAAATAGCCAATCAGATTCGCATTTTGGAAATAGAACACGGTAAATGTGTACTAATTTCAAGTAGATAAATTAAACAATCAAAGATGTTCAGTTTGTTATTTGCTAACACCTTTGTTTTTATTTCTAACTTTTTTCTTTTTTTTATTTATTAGTCTGTAGATATTGCCTGGGGAATTTGTGCACCTAAACAGTGCAGCGAACAGGATATGACGAAGCTTCTGGAAGAACTTTTCTCAGGTACAGTTTTGCAGTACTATTTTAGATATGATTTGAATGCATGATGGGTACTATTTATAGTGTGGTGTTTGCGTGTTGACTTGATATGTTTCTGGCATGGCTATTTCACCCTCATCCTTTTTTCTGTGTATGTTTTTCAGTTCTGAACAGGACAGGAATACGTGTCAAACTGAAGCCTAAGTACCCTTATCCAGATGCTAAAGCTGTTAACTGTAACAAAAGATCAGAATATAAAATCGGAGTGATCATCACCTTGTAAGTACATCGGTTTTTTAAAAGCCTTTTTCAGTCTTCACGAGCCCAGAATTTAGTCGTTAAAAACTTATTTAGTTCTGCGGGAGAAAATGATCCTAACTGAACTGAAATGAATCCATTTAAATGGAAGGTATTGAGCAGCATTATCATGTGCTGCTGTTTGTTGTGCTGCGTACTGAGCGAGGGGGTTCTAACTTTCGAGTCGGTGGATCAAATCCTAAAGTGTGACCATTCAAATGAAAGCTACTGAGCAGTTCTTTCCTGTGGTGCTGTTTATTATGCCGTGCAAAGTGGTTCTAACTTTTGAGCTGTGGATGAAATCACAAGTATGACCATTCAAATGAAAGCTACTGAGTAATACTTTCCTATAGTGCCGTTTATTATTATTATTATTATTATTATTTTTATTATTATTATTATTATTATTATTGTCATTATCATCATCATTATTATTTTTTATGGACAGAATGCTTCATTGTTTCCATTCAAATAAAAATTAATGAGCAGTACTCCACTGTGGGTTTTTCATTAAGCTGTACAAGTGTATCATGCTTCTCTAGCTTTGGCACTGTGGATGAAACTATAAGGCATGGGTATACAAATGAGATTCAAGAATTGGAACCAACTTGTGCAGCTTATAATTAAAATAAACAAATCGTTGCGTTAAAAGAGGAAAATAATTGAACTACCCCTGGAGGTAGTCCTGAATTTTCGACCTTTACCCATTTCACGATCCATTTGACGCCCAGTCGAAATTTCCATATTAATAATCAATGGTAAACACCAAGATTGACTAGAAATTGAGTCATACATAGCTTCTCGAGAAACACCGAAAGATTTATTCTTGTTGGCCGTGAAGCGATGGAGTCGAGCAATAAACTCTAAACTAAAACATCAGTCACATTTATTCGTTCATTTATCCATCCATCTATCCATCCATCCGTCCGTCCGTCCGTCCGTCCATCCGTCCGTCCGTCCATGCATCCATGCATCCATCCATCCATCCGTCCGTCCGTCTGTCCGTCCGTTTTGTTTGTTCGTTCGTTCGTTCGTTCGTTCGTTCGTTCATCCATTCATTATTTTGTTATTATTTTATTAAATAGCTCTTGTTTCTCTTGATTTATTTATTTATTTATTTATTTATTTATTTATCTACTTTGCATGCAGATCTTTGTGTGGTTTAATCGTCTTCCTTTGCCTTGTTGGAACACTCATGGATTTAATTATTAGCTTCACAACGCCACACTCTTCACCTGTCAACAAAAGTAAAGGATTTATGCCAATCAGAAACGGCTCCATAGCAACGGATCACCAGGAGACACCTCATGTTCCAAATCCCAATGGAAATGCCAATCATGACAGTTTCGGTACAACACAGCACACGACTGACGATACCCCAGCGATACAGCCCTCTCCTGAGGAAAATGTCACAGGCGGACCAACCTTACCCAGCTACCACCAGAAGAAAACGAAGCCGCGTAAGTTTGAAAACAACAAAATTTTAACTTCAAGATTTGAAATTTGAGTTCATGTTGGCAAACTCAAAAAAGTCGACAAAACCATGCTTTCCTATAACAAACTCTTTCAAGCATGAAATTGTTGTTTAACCCTTAACGGCCCACGGATGCTTATTCTCCTCGTTATTCTCCATCTAACTCTTAGGGTGCTAGATTGGAGTATTTGGATGAATATCAGGACTTTTTATACTTTGTGAACACTTCCTTTATTGCTATGACCTGTGTATTTGATTCTGAAGTAGCTAGTGATATCGTAAGAAGAAATTAGTTGCTGGTGACCACTATAGCGTAAAGGGTTAAATCTCAGTACTTGTCCATGTTCACTTATCATAAATGTCAAAAGCAGGCATATGTTAATTTAATTTCTTTATGGTTGGTATAAATTAATTTAGCAACAGAGAATCGAAGGGCTTTAAAATCTCCGTCGGAGAACGTTTAAGAAAGGCAGCCAAGCCTAAGGATACTCGAGGAGTATCACAATAAGGATTTTTTCTCGCTGAACTGAGTTACACAAAAGTCTTCGTAAAAGGAAATCTCGAAGACCCCAAAATTCAGTTGATCTGTATTGTTTCGCTACGGGTTAACATAAATACAGACATTGTAATTTCACCACTGATAACTTGAAGGTTTGCTATACTACAATAGTTTTGTCTTCCCTGGCTTTTCGAGTCATCCAGTTTCTTCCGTGTAATTTGTTATTGTTGTTCTCTTTCATACAGATGTAGTGATAAGGTTCTTCTTGTGTTTTTCTTTAATTCAAAACACAAATCGTATCATGGATACTCAAGTTCCACGAGGCGCTATCACTTCTGTCAATGGCATGAGAGTGCTGAGTATGTTTTGGGTCATACTGGGGCATACTCACCTTCAGTTTTCGCAGACTTGTTTTGGTAAGCTTACAACCTCTTGACTAAATACGTTTCTAGGGCTAGGAATTTGTTGCCTGTTTTTTCTTCTTCTTCTTCTTCTTCTTCTTCTTCTTCCCTTCATAAATATATGGCACGTTTTGAAAGCAAACGTTTTGTGGGATGGTATAAGCAATTACCTCAGTTCTAGTTGTCACTAGTTGGATTCTTGGTGTCTACTTGTTGTTGTTTGTTTAATTGTTGTTTACTTTTACGTTGTTACAGCTAATGCGGCAATTGGGATTCCAGCTGCAAAACAAAAATTTCCATTTCAAGTTGTCAATAATGCAAGCTTGGCAGTTGATTGTTTCTTCTTCTTGAGGCAAGTTCCCAGCGTTTGTACAACTTATTCTTGGTAGTTTCTTCTCTATCATCGAGTCGCTGCTTGCCTTGAAGGGTAGAGAATAATAGGAACGAGAAACGTCGTCACCTCGCCGACGCGACACTATACTACCCCAGTTCATTCATAACTCAAGCATATCACTCGGAAGCGGTGATGAGATTCCAAGCATCCCCCGAGACCGTAGTTCAGCAGGGCTCTCGATCATCCTGCGGGCTAGGATGCTGTTTTACCCTGTCCCCCGCTAGACGGAGTTCTCTGTGTAGGTACCCAAAACACCACTTACGGACAGTGTTAGCAGTTCAGAGTGCCTTATTAGTGCGTAGCAGTCGAAAGTATAGAAAGTGGAAGCCTGGGCAGAGATCCGTGTTTCTTCCATGCTTCAACCTAGATAACAATCCCGATGCAAAACACCCCATAAATCTTAGTGGGCATATTATTATTTATTTATTTATTTAATATTTGTTTATTTATTTACTTATTTATTTATTTCTTTATTTAAGAATAAGAATTACCGATAAAACACAACGTTTCGATGTCGCCATGACATCATTTTCAAGTGAGAAAATAAAATTCACGCACACACACTTACAACGCTAAATACATGTTAAATATGTTACTTGTTGTTAAGTTTTTGTCACCTCACACTGTCAAATTAAGTCAATTTGAATTTTATTTTCTCGATTGAAAATGATGTCATAACGACATCGAAACGTTGTGTTTTATCAATAATTCTAATTTTAAATTGTTTAACAAAATTTACTCTGATTTATTTATTTATTTATTTTACGCACCCATGCCATGTTTGAATTATTTAAGCTATCATACATGGTAGAAAAAGACAAAAATAAGCTTTCGTTTGATCGTCTTTTCAACAGCGGTCTCTTGGTTGCATATGTCTCTTTTCGTCACATGGAGAAAAAAAGAGGACAGCTTCCCCTTTTCAAATACTATTTTCATCGGTTTTGGAGGTTAACACCAACCTACATGTTTGTTTTACTGTTCTATATGAAACTGAGGGGATTTCTAGGTGAAGGTCCTATGTGGTTTACATGGCAATCAACTACACTTTGTGACAAGTACTGGTGGACAAATCTACTGTATATCAACAACTTTTATCCTAAAGACTGGAATGATATGGTGAGTTATACAATGTTAAGGTGATTTCACTTACCGGTATTGGCATCCTTACTGCGCATATTTTGCTTGAGTCATTAGCGTTCGTGAATTCAAAACACAACGAATTTTCCTTCGCGCTAATGCCGCTATTAATGGTTGTCTTCGGACCCAAACAAGCATGGTGACCTGTCTTTAGTATCACGTTATTTCATTTTAGACAAACCTCCTCTTCTAGAAAGAAATTCCCTTTTGAAAAATACCGTACCCTCGACTATTCTAATTATTATCGACAGCAGCTGGACTCTTCGACATGTATTAGTAGCATGCATAAAGGGAACAACGATTAAAAACTAGGGGCACTATTTCTTGACTCTATTCTTTCTCGCTAAGTGTATCTTAAACTTCATTTGCATATTCTATAAAGGTGTTAGAAGCTCGTTAGTCACCTTCAAATTTGAATTCAAACTGTAATAGTGACGCAAAGTCGTGGAAAACGTTTGGCCCTGTTGGAGTGGTTTGGTGACAAACGAAACGCTGGTGACTCTACTTTTTTCGACATTTGGTATTCATTAGTTTATTTTTGTAGCGGACGATTCTTGTTTGTAGGTTGAACTGTAGTCGATTTTGATTTACTCTCCAGTGTATGCAGTGGGGATGGTATCTGGCTAACGATATGCAGTTCTACGTCATTGCTCCCATCATCCTTTTCACGGCGTACAGGTATTGTGAACTCGAAGAGCTTCCAAGGTCGATTTTTACACATACAACTTACAATTTTACCCATAAAGTAACCCGTGCCATCTGGATTGTTACGCTTATACATTTGAAAATACGTGGTGAAGCGACGGTCAATATGGCTGCCTCACGAGTGACTTATGAGCTTTGTTCATCATTTATTTATTTATTTATTCGTTTGTTTAATTTACTTATTTATTTATTTATTTATTTATTTATTTAATTATTTATTTATTTATTTATTCACTCATTTGTTGATTTATTTAATTATTTAGTCCGTCAGGTAGTTAGTTAAATACACTACGAGAGAAACCCAATTTAATTAATCGTATTATATGGCTCCGGAAACTTAAATAGCAAAAATTTAAAAAAAACATAGGTGAATTATGGTGTAAATAACAAGTAATTATTCGGTTTATTTTGAATTCTAAAAATAAGTCACCCTTAAAAACAAGATAAGAACATTCAGAATGGTTATCAATAGTCGCAGAAGATAAAATACGACTTTAATATCTTCTTATCACCTGCCATTGTTTCACCCTGAGCCCAAAACTCGTCGCGATTCTTAACGGTTTTGTCTCACTCCAGTAACTGGGTATATGGGTGGAAAGTCAAAGGATTTCTCACGATTGGACTTGATAAGTCACGTGATGAATATATTAAGTCATTCTGCTGCTCGTGTTTAACATATCTGGTAGAGTATCTAACTTCTGAAATACACCCAATTGAAAAAACGTTGTCGAGTGAAAAGTATAAATCATTGAAGATGCTACCCAATGGTGCTCTGGGAAGCGTGAATTCGTGCCTCTATTCTTAGTCACATGCACATTATACTAACACAGCATGCCTTAATTTACTCTTAAAATTTTCTTGGGAAGAAAATATTTTGAATATCAAGAAACGAAACACAGGAACAGACTTGCCCCTGCCATCTTCCCAGAGTTTCGTTGTGTCGCATTGTCCATCGTTTACACGGTTCACCCGAGAACGTTTTTTTCAAACGGTTGTACTCTACCTTTACGTTACATACATTGAATCAAAATTTCGGAAAATTTTATGAGTCAGAGTGAAAAGTCCCATGTACTTGATTGACACGTATATTGTGTGGTCTTGGATTTCATTTCAGGTTTCGTCTGCGAGGACTGATTGCAAGTGTTGGATTGTTGATGAGTGCCAGCTTTATTACCACTGCTGTAATTTACTACTATTACAACCATGCTCCAGGAAAGCCGTAAGAACTCTAGCACATCGCTTTTTTCTAGCCCTAAAATAACTTTCTTACAGTTTTCATTACCTGAAAGTTAATTGCATTCTTTTAGTGAGTATCTTCTCTAATTCTCTAGTCTAAAGCGCTGTATTATGTTTAGTTTCACTCACTTATCTGAAACAGGTTATATATTTTAATTTACCAGTAAATTGCATCTGGTTTTGGTTGTGTTTTGTTGCAGTGCTGGAAGCGGTAGTATTCACGACGATACTTCGTCTATGTCCTATGACAAACCTTACTGTCGCATTGCTCCGTACCTCGTTGGCATGACGTTGGGTTTCCTGCTTCTGTACACAAGGGACTGGAAGATGTCCAAGGTAACTTTCAACATCATGTTAAAGGGGCAATGTCACGAGGATTTTGTTCGCGTTTGTAACTCTTTGAAAAATTCGCATTTTCACAAATGAAAACTTAAAAAGAATGGTCCATTCTTGTTCAGACGCCATGCCAATTCTGTGAAACTCATTCAGTATTACTAACGGTCTTTGGCCACGGATGGCCAGGATGGAAATGGATTACAACTTACAACTGAAAACGTTCGAAAGGCTGTATCTTGAAAAAGTCATCAGTTTGCACTCTTTGCGAAAATCCCCTTGATGGTGTTGCAGTGAACGAAAACATCCTATCAAACTGTTAGCAATTTTAGGTGGCTTCGCGCAACAGTTCAGGTCAACCCGCCGCAAAAGAAGTTTAAAAAAGTTTCCTCAATCTGTTTTTACGACTTTCACAGGGGCCAAATCGTGTTTGTCAACCTGCATACGCTAAATTATCTGAGGCTTTTTTGGAGTTGCAATGCCTGGGAAGAAGGGCATAAAGTGCGCACCTTATTTTTGAAAGTATTCAAGCTATGATAAAAAACTTGGAGAGTACTAGCTTGCCTAAAAATGTTTTGTTTCCCTTACGGTCCGCAAAATGTGCTGACGGCGTCACTTGGGGTCAGAGTAACGTCATGATTTCCAAACGATGGTCATTTCTATTCCACCATCTTGAATTTCTTGATTGAACCTCAAAGTTGTCCGAAAAGTAATCAAAATCACCCCCCCCCCCCAAAAAATAAAACACAAATGATCTGAAACTTTAATAAGTTATAGGTTTGCATTTAAAACAGGAAAATTTGAAATTCTCAAAAAAAACTCCCTGTCAAAATATAACTGTCGTGACAACGTTAAATTTTATGAACCACGACATACCATACAACACTGTTCTAAGATAAATTTTACGCAAAGACACAAGTTCTGATGGTTTTGCTCGTACGTTGAAAAGAATTAGTTGTAAACTTCCGAGGTCAGCCAGGGCACCTTGCTCCCCTACCCCCCCCCCCCCTCCCTCGCGCTCCCCAAACCACCTCCTTCAACTAAATAGGGTCGACTTGCAATTGACTACGTAATGTTGTTCAAAAGCGCAGGTTCTTCCGTTTCGAAGCAAGACATCAATCTTTCTCTTCATAGAGATGCAAGAAATGTAAATTAGTTTTTCGTTTGAAAGGTAAAGGAAAACCATATAATCACTTTAATTTTCATACTATGGAAAGGTTATTCTAAAGCGAAGAAAAGCGTGTTAACAGTTTGTTTTTGTCGAGGAGTTATTTGTTGCGCACGCACTACTAGTAATCAGTAACTGAATAACAAACTGATTTGCTAAGGATTGTCTATGAAGTGTGATCACCGATTTCCCCGTTCCCTAAGGTTCCAACTTACTTGTTCAATGTGGCTGGCTGGATTGTTGCTATTGCTCTCGCACTGTCCACGCTGTACGGTCCGTTCAAAACCGTGAGAAAGAACAACCAACAACCCTTTACTCGTGTCGAAGACACCATGTACGGGACCTTTGCCCGCTTTTCGTTGAGCTTGGCATTAGCTTGGGTAATCTTTGCTTGTCATCGCGGGCTCGGAGGTAAGTGTTAAATCACAAAGCACAAACAATTAAACAGCCTAAAAGTACATGTATATAAAGACCCAGCTATTTCGAAGGATGCCTCATTGCTTTCAACCTTTTTTTAAGTATTAATTGATCTAACAGCAAAAGTCTCAAAAACCTTCTTATTAAAGGATTCAACAGATACAAGGCATTTCATTCTTTCGATTTAAAAGTGTTCTTAAGTCTTGAAGCTAACGATGAGAATGATTTGACTCCACAAGTAATCGTTACTGTCACTGGAACAGTCAACAAACTCAAAACACAATCAGTTATCAATAAATTAAACATCAAAAGTCTCAAAAATGGGCTTCTTCACACTACAAATCTAATTAAGACAGATTCGGCAGATTCACAGCATTTCAGTCTCTCGATTATGTGTTGCCGATGAGAATGACATTGAACTGCATAAGCTATCTTAAATGTGATTGCAAAAGACAACAAATTAAAACGGGAGGGAATAAAATTAATGTTGAATGTGAGACACTGAGAAGCTTTAAGAATGAAAACCAGTGTAGTTCATTTGATATTGAAGAGTGTTCTCTAGTTACGGGTAATATGTTTGGTTCCAATAACCATCTCAGCAGCTGACACAGTTTCTGTCTCTCTCTTCCAGTTTAGCTTTTGGTGGCATTTTTCAATAAAAAATTAGGGGAGCAAAATCTCAATTTGTGACGTGACACTGTCTCTTTAGGAGAATCAATTTGTGTTAGCTTACAGACCCCTTTAAAAAGGTCCTGAATTCTTAACAAAAAAAGAAACAAACAAAGAAAAGAAAACAACATTTTCAGTATTTTGCTTAAAATTTTGCTTATTTTGCTGCGATATAAATGTAATGAGAGAGATCACGTAAAAGGTACTACACAGGAGTACTACATCTCATTTTTTGGGCTTGGTTCGAATTCATGTTAAATCAAACTGTTACCGATTCTAACACAACACAGAAACAAATATTTGACAAACGCCTCTTTTGTCACATTTTTCCGGCTCAGTACCCTAAAAGAGGGTATGTGTATTTTGATTACGTGGTACCAAATAACGGATTTTAGCCAACAAAAAGGTGTGACGGTCTCTTCGTTATTTAAGTAGAAATGTTCTTTAAAGAATTTACAAGCAAACCATTTTACCTATATTTGATTATGGATGTATTGTTTGGGCGGACTGTGGTAAACAGAATGCGCAACGTTTAGAACGTCTTCAGAATCAAACAATGCGTATCATTTTAGCTGCGCATCGTAAATCTTGTACTCAGGACATGCGTACTAAGTTGGTTCTTTTATCATTATCGAGTAGACGTCGTTTTCTAAGACTTCAGTTAGTTTATAAGATTGCTCATAATGTTAACTGTCCCGACCAGCTTAAGAACTATCTAGTTAAGGGATCACAATTACAAAATAGACCTTATAGGGATGCATGCTACTTTCTAGTGCGATATTGACCTTATACATCATTATTTTTGTAATATTGTTATTATGAAGGTCTGGTAGACAAGATTTTATCAGCTCGTTTCTGGATGCCATTAAGTCGGCTGACATATTGTGCTTATCTCGTGCATCTTATTGCTTTGGGTGCACTGGTGAGATCATATAAGACTGCAAACACTTATGACGATGTTCACATGGTAAGTAATATACGTAATACTTGCCTCTTTCCTTACTTACTATAAATGCGGAATCAACTCATTAAGCATGTTTAACACTTACAATGCAAGCATTTAAATAAATAAAGACACCGACATGTGAACTGAGGCAACGTAAAACACGTTCTTGTTAACCCCACCGACGCAAACGTGAGTGTAAATCGCGTGGTGTGAACCGTTCCAAGCATAAATACAAAACGCACTAGCATAAACGAATAACCTCAAAAGATCGGAAAAAGCTAGCTAACCGTTGTTTTTAGTGATCTTTAGGCTGCGCATAGCATCTAAAATGTCACTTGAAACTGATCACTCACTGCCAACAAAGTTAAGGTAGATTCTTCTTTAAAAATGCAAAGCTTTTAAAAACCTATAGCTGCCAACAAAAACACGCTGACAGTTAAAAAATCTAATTTATAAAATTTTTAAATTGTCCTTGTGTGGTCGTACCTGACACGACTTCCCAAAGATTTGGGCGGGGGCGTGCGGCGTGCTTCTGGAAACCCTTACCCTATTTCAGAACAAAATATGCGATTTTCCCTATCCTATATTTCAGACCTGAAAGAAAACTTGATACCCTATTTCAGAGCAGACCCTAACCCTATTTCGTTTACGTAAACATTTGAGAAGGACTTCAAATTCCCAACGTTAATCAAACCTTAGTTTTTAGGAGCAGAAAATTAATAAAAAGTTAGCTTCTTTTTAGAACCAAACCAGATTCCTTTTCAGAGTGCACAAACCTGACCCTATTTCAGACCAAAATGGTCAAAATCTATACCCTATTTCAGACCTAAAAGGCTCAAAAACCATAGCCTTTGACACCGCACCTATCCATATAGCTTATATAAGGGAGCACTCTCCACCCCCGGCTACTGTTTGCCCTTCTGGCCTTCCGCGCGCTTAGTCAATAAGTGCACCAGAATGCAGTCTTTGTTGGATATTTACTTCATTCTCAGCCCTAGCGTGTCTGTAGCAGTGATAATTTTAAGTCGAAATTAGGTTGTTTTCACTGTGATGTTCTACACTGAATTGTCCTATACCAATACTTCTTTTCTCTTCACAGGCTTTCATTTATGGGGGCGTAGTCGTGATTTCGTACGCTGCAGCCTTCATCGTGTCTGTATGTGTGGAGTTCCCCGTGATGCAACTTGAAAAACTCCTATTTAAAAGCGAAGGTTAAGGGCTGACGCCACTCGAGTAACAAATAATCTATTGAAAATAGATACAGGAATATGGGGTGTCTTTCATTGGTATAAAATCGCGGAAAACGAGGTAGATTGTTGACAAACAGTAAATTTGCAGCATAGTTTGGAAAGGTTTGACATATTTAACCAATTAAACATTTGGACGTTTCTCCGTCTTGTTTAAAAACCATTTGCTTTGTGTGATATCGGTGAGCGGGGAATTCGACAGGAAATAGTGAAACATCCATTTGGGTAGATTGTAGCTGCAGGCGTGACCGTTTGTTTGAACAAAGCGTTCTCTGATTGCCCCGGTTTGTCCAAAGAAAAACTCAATAATGTTTTTGTTTGGCTAAGTTATCTTTGCAGTCGTCGCCGTGGCTGTTTAAGGTTTCTAATGAATTTGGCGAAGAAAGTCTCCTTAAACATAAGTTATGTGCTCGTAATTTAACGTTGACAAAAACTTTTATATTCTTACTAACTTTTTTAACTAAGGCAGGCGACATAATTATAGGTTTTAAAGCGATTTTCAATTGAATGTCAAATAATATTTCCGTTTGTTTTGGTTTTGCTTTACTTCGCTCTCTGATTGGCTAAAAAACCTCGAGCTTCTCTCTCAACCAATCAGAAATAAAATCAAAACCAGTCGTGACTTGCTCGCACGCGATTTACACGCTTGAGGCTAGTTACGTGTATTTGCTTGGAGTTCTGATTGGCTGATCGTCTTCTTCGCGCTTGCTGTGATTGATGAGAGTGATTAGTTTGGTTTTGGTTTTAGGACAATCAGTTGAAAACCGCTTTAACTTCCCACATTGATGGTTTAGAAGATTTCTTCCTCATTTGCAGCAACTACGGATATCACTGTGTCATTACTGGTCGTGCTGTTAAGCCTATTAAAATCTGCTCTATAATTACTTTTACTTACAATGATAGAATCGTTATTGCTGTTGTTATTGTTATAAAAGATCTGTTGTGTAGTCGTGGACTGATCAGTGAGTTCATCGTTTTGAACGTCTAGAAATTTAAGCAGTTTGTCTTCCCAAAAGGGTCTCTCCAACGGGTTGCAGTAGTCGATGAAGTTTCTTTTTCGAAGTTCTCGAGGAAGATTCTTACTATCTGCTTCATCAATTCTTATCATAATCAAACTGTTATCCCCTCTGTTCAGAAGACGATATTTGGCGATGTTTAGTTCGTAGCTGCAGTAGTTGCTCCTCACGAAATTGCTTGAAAACACTGCTATGATTTTGTAACTTTTGTACACGCTTTCCGCCATGCTGTCTTGGAAAGGTCTTCCAGGTGCGAAGTCTCTGTAGTGTATGCAACACTTTAAATGATGCTTTTCTTCCAAGAGGGGGAGAAGCTTTTTAGTTACCCAAAAAGTGTCCGCATGGTTGTAAATTATGAAAGCGTGGTACTGGAATTCTAAATAAAAATTAAATGAAAGCAAAAATGAGATTTTATTGATTGTCAAAAAATATATACCATCAAATAAATTACACTACTCGTGGTCTGACCACTTAAAAGCTCACCAGAGACACCTGAGGCGAACTTAAAGTCAATTCTCAAAACTTACACGTGGCATCAACGTCCAGCATACCTCTAGCCAGGATAAATAACGAAGAAGCTTGGCCATTCTCTTATAAACTGCGAGTTGAGTTTGACAAGAACATGCCCTGAGATTACCGAAGTTGTAACACTCGTTATCATGCGTAACGTATAGAAGCCAGTTTATTTGGGTTAAAACCGATGTAGAACTTTCATAAAAATGGTAGATTTGTTGCTTAAAAAGTACAAACCTTGAGGCAACAAAATATTTTTCTTGTGGCACACAAAGTACTTGAGCAGGCCGGCAACAAGAGATATTCCAATCAGGATACCGATAGAAATTGAAACTGCCTTGACAGTAATGTGGTTTTGTCCTGTTGGGGGGTTATTTGTATCTGGAAAATTAAACAAAAAGATAAGTGAGGTAATACTGAGGGCGTCGATCAAACCAGAGTGCACTAACCGGCTCTTCATAGACCGATCGGTCACCCTTCAAAGTTCCGGAATTTTTTTTCCATTGTTTACCGTAAAAGTGACTTTTAGATGACTATTAAACAGTCTTTCCTATTAAGCGGTCTTGGTTACTCTTTCATAATATTAATTCAAACAAAAGAACAATGGCAATTAAATTGCAAGAAGTCACGATTATTATTGGAAAAGTACGTAGCCTCGATTTCAAAATGCTACTGTAATATGCGGTGCTTTTCGTTTTTCGTGCTCTTAGTTTTCAGACAGACACGCTCTATAAGTTCAATCCACCTCCTCCCGTTTATCCTCCGCCTCCTTTGGAGAGCTTTTCTATTTAGATGGTAACTTGGGGATGCGTTCTTTTCGTCTGGTGCCCTCGCCTTTGATAGAGCTTATTGATTCGTAGAAAGTTATTCATAAATTGTATTCATATAATTAAGATCAATTAATAAGGCGGCCATAATATATGGCCAATTTTTATCCCAGCAACGGCGTCTTTTTCATTTCGTTACAGTGCTCTAGCAAACATAGCTCAACTGTTGGCAAAAAACTGACACTTGGCATTTATGGGGCATTTATTTTATTCAATGTGGGAAAGGAGACATAAATGTAGTAATTATTTGTCTTTCTATTCATTTTGGCTACCTAGCACTAAATTTTTGCGAGAGTTTAATTTTGCAAATGGGCGATTTTTGGTGTCATGCGGGAACTAATTTTTGCGATTGGGAGGAACTGCATTTTTTTTTCTTGCCGGGAATTAATTTTTGCGATTTTCAGGAAGTCGCCTTCTATTTGGCATTATAACATGCTCGTTTTCTCAGTACAAACAACCGAATACAGGTGAACAACATGCAGATGTATAAAATGTTAATCAGTTAGTCAGTGGAGTACCTTCAGACGATCCTTCTCTTTACCTTTTTAATGAAAGCTTTTTACAGTTAAATACTTTTAGTGTACACGAACTGCAATTCCCTCGGTTTATTTCTGAATGTTTTGTTTCAATTTCGTTTCTTTTTTGAACGAAAGAGACGGTTTAAGCAAATGGGCACCAACATGATTTTACATTACATATAAAAAGCGATGTGGAATAAAAATTTGTGGAGGAAATTCTTGCAGGAATTTTTTTTTTTTCACGGGAAGGTTTTTTTTTGGCGGATAAAGAAAAAACTGCAAAAATCGTAAAAATTAGAACCTGCAAAAATTTAGCGCCACACGGTAGTTACCCAATGCTGAAATTTGTTTCCAAGACTCACAACAACAATCCCTTACCTTTAATATACTATGAATTTTTACCGAAATGGCACATCTTTCAGAGCGAAAATGGCCCCCATTTTTTATCCCTCTGGGATAAGCAAGAACGATCTAATATCCAGTGGTCTGAGCGTTTTTTCCCAGCTAGGCTTTCAGTTGCCTTGGTTAGTTAAGTTCTCCAGCTTTTATGTGTTTCGCGTTGTTATTTTTGCCCAAATCGGGCACTTTTTCATTTACTTAGGTTTAGCTGTTATCTCTTACAATTAACAGCGTATTTTGGTGATCCTTTACTAAAATTACAATTTTCCCTACCTTTTAGTATACTACAAGCGCAAGCTTATAAAAAGGCACCCCTTTCGGGCGGATCCTTCTCGTGTAGCTCACTATAGGGAGTAATCCAGGAGGGGGGGGGAGGTTACTGACACCCTTAGACTCCAAAATCCAGTCATTGAAATTTTTGGACAACCACACATAGCCACTCATTGGCTTTATATATTCTCCATGAGTATGGTGCCGGTGCTCCGCTCTGCGGACCTTCGGTCCGCAAAGGAGCTCCGCTATCAATTGACACTCATATCAAGCATTCCAGCATCTGGATGACTTATCAAACTTTCTAATTTTGTCTGGAGAAACGAAATGTGCACTGTTTTCATCTAAATGCTAGAGGTAACCTTGTAATCGACTACAATCCCACCCAGGGGAAGTAGGGACTTGCGAAACATATGTACCCGGATATGAGATTACCTACCTGTATATGGCACCATGGTTATTACGGAAGATCCTTTCTTCGTGTCACTTTTTGTCGGAACGGTAGTGGTAGAACTTGCAGGAGATGATGCTGTGAGACAGAAAACATTATACTTGGCAATACAATTATAAATTTGTAAACTGTAAATTATGGTTAAAATACATTAATATGTCGTCATTGTGGTTGTTGTTGTTGTTGTTGTTGTTGTTGTTGTTGTTGTTGTCGACAACTTAATTCTCTCTTAGGGGCCGACCATTTAACTCTTGAGGGGGGGGGTGGATGATTTCGAAAAAAAATTTCCTGCAAGCCCTTGTCGGAAGAAAAAAATTGCATGCAGCACAAATGAAATAGAAAAAAAATTCTTGCACTGCTGCAAACAAGAAAAAAAAATGTTGCAAAGCTATTTCATCATTCCAGGGGGACTTTACAAAATCCCAGCAAAACTGCAACCATTCTTCCCTTGCTCCCTTTAAACTCTGGAGTTGGTTATGCTTCAGAATGTGCAATGCATTCTTAGCTTTATAGGGTCCGACAATCTGTGAGCCAGTGGGCCACTCCAGTTAGCCTAAATCACACTCTGGTTTAGCCAAAACAACATTCCGGTTAGCCTACAGTTATTAGCTTTAATAGGTAGCTTGCGGTTAGCCCTATATAATGGGATATAAAGGGATTTCTGGCTTGCACGGTTCACAAGGCTCGCGAGTCATAGGAGTCATGCAAGCCATTATGGTTAGCCTAAATTACACATTGGCTAACCTAGTTAGCACTGCAGTTAGCCTACAATTCCTTTATAGGTAGCTTGCGGTTAGCCTTTTTATTGGGATTAGGGATTTCTGGCTCGCTGGCTCGTACTATATCCAAACTCGTTAGCTTTATAATATCACAAGCAGTAATGGAGGTAAATTTTTCTATTTAAAGAATCAAGTTTTATTAGACAAAGAAAAATAATTTGTTCATTTTTAATCTTTTTAAATGAGGCATTTTCATATAACATTTTTGCCATTTTTGATTTTTGCGATGTTTTAGTAATGCACCTATCAATGTCTAGCCCCAATGGGGGGAGTGCAGGCATACCCAAGGCCTATAATGATTGACATTTTCAAATTTTTGGGTCACTAAAATTTTTAAATTCCCCACCCTCTGCCATTTCAAACCTTGGTTAAATCCTTAATTCTTGTTATGAAACTATTCTATGATTCTTGTTGTCAACCGTAAATAACATGTATAATTTATATTTTTCTATGTTTAAATATTTGTAAATAAGATATATCTCTATTATAACATATTCAGTATAAAAAGAAACAGATCCAAACCTTTCTTGTTGTCAACCGCAAATAAATAACAGTAACATGTATCTATATTTTTCTATGTTTTTATATTTTTAAATAAGATATATCTTTATTATAATATATATTCAGTATAAAAAGAAACAGATCCAAACCTTTCTTGTTGTCAACTATAAATAAATAATTAAGTAAACAGTAACATGTATCTATATTTTCAATGTTTTTATATTTTAAAATGAGATATATAATTATGCCATAGAAAATTTTTCCCGGACCCCCCTGAAGCGCGAAAATAAAAACCAGGAAGGCCCTTATAGAAGCCTGGCATAATGAGAGTAACCAGGCCTAAAGATCCAACCCACTTGAGGATACACTGGGAACAAGCCTACAGTGCTCGGTAGTAATGGGAACCACAAAGAACATTAAAATAGCTTGAAATTTTGTAGTTTTAACTTAATAAATGGACAGTTGTAGCTCTAAAAAAATAAATAACTGTTATGTCACAAAATGGCACTATTATGCCGGCAAATAGCACTATTATGCCGGCATTATGCTCGATGCTCCACCTATAGTATTATGCTCGAAATTATGCCGGCATAATATGTCAAACCCTAATTAGTAAGTTCATACAAAAAAATAGTGTAAGTGATTTTCATAATCCCATGAAACAAACTCAAGCCCATGCATTTCACTTATGATTTATCTATTTGTTGTCTTGTCTGTGAACAAAGCTCCAGCTGGAATTGAAATTAAAACTAATGTAAGAACTCTTTTTTTTTTGAGGAAAAAAAGTCCTGCAGAGAAATGAAGAGGAAAAAAAAATATCCTGCAGAGCATTAAGAAGGAAAAAAAATATCCTGCCCACCAGGTTGCTAGAAAAAAAAAAGCTTGCTGACCAGAAATCATCCACTCCCCCCCCCCCCCCTCAAAAGTTAAATGGTCGGCCCCTTAGTCACTTTCGCAAAAAAGTTGATCCTGTAAGCCCCCAAAATCACAAATTCGCAAAATCATAGGATCTGGATTTGACGTTTTTAATTTCGATCTGGAACAATCTGCCCACTGTTTTCAACTTAAGAGAACTTACTCGTGTGTGGTAAAACGGGTGTGTACATCTTCACATCTGAATTGCCTTCTTCCATAGAAGATTCGTTGCCAGGCTGAGAAAAAGGAAAACCAATAACCTGAAAGGTGCAACATTGTAAAAGCGTAAGTAGGGGAAACAAAGCGCACTGACTTAATCCGGAATTAATATTTGTGACGTGGGCTCCCTGTTAAAATATCTTTGTTATTATTATTGTTATCTACCTCATGTATACAAATGGTATAGAGGACATTACACGGCGGCGCGAAGATATGAATTTTATTTTCGAGTGGTAAAAACATTATTTTACGAAAGAACGCAGCGAGTGAGTAGAGTATATATATATTTTTTACCACGAGAAAAGGAAATTTTTATCTTCGTGCCACGGTGTAATTTTCTTTTTATCGTATAGACAAGAGTATTTTTGCACAAACAAAAGTGTAAAAGCGAGAAATGACGTCATCGAATTCTCACTAGTGAGGATATGGAAAATACGTCACCCGAGTCCCAGGTGTAGTCTCGTATGAACTTTACGAGAGGTCTTTTTTCCACTAATACACTCTATTCTATATAATAACTATAGCTATTTCCGATGAGAGTTAAAATATGATGGCACTACTGACTACTATACATGCGCTTCAATGCTTGTCAAAAGTTTTCGGGTACTTCATCTTTTTGGTTGGCCGGTTTGAGGGAGGGATAATCTGTTGGTTACTTCTCCGTGGCTACCCTGGGAGCTAGAGACCGCCTGATGTGGCCATATAACACGCCTCTTTATCAGCCTTCGACCGACAAGTCTTCATGCCAAGCGTGCCGCGAGAGAACCTCTGGTACTCAGGGTAAGGGTAGCCCAACGTAACACTGTCCTTAATTTTTTTTTGTTTTTGTTTTTGTTTTGTTTTGTTTTGTTTTGTTTTTGTTTTGGTTTTTTTTTTGTATTTCCTGCACTGATATCACGTATGTTAGTATATAACAAGTGTATTTCTACACTGTTTATACTCACTTTAAGAAAAATATGACCTGGATATTTGTAGCCATATGAAGAAATATCCATGCTGAGAAACGTCTGGTTCTTAAACGGAAAAAAAAGGAGTTGCAAAGATAAATCCCTAATTACAGCAGTTATTTTTATATCCTCTAGCATTTAGCAAGAAAAAGGGTGTAGACTTAATACGAGGTTAAAGAAGAACACCATCAATCACCATCTATCCTCATCGTCCCGGCTAGGATAAAGGGCCGTACCCACGTGAGAATATGCTTCTGTGTTATTTTACACCAATATAGACTTTCTCAAAGTCCTTCGCTTCATCTCTTTGCTGGTCGAGAGGGGCCGGCGCAAAGGACGTTTAGTATTTGCAACGGCCAAATTTACAGGAGGAATTTTCCCTCATGTGGAGTTATCCAATCAGAAACAAGGTAGAAAGATGACGTCATATTGTCAATACTGAATTTGAAAACACAAACTAAAGCTTTGAGATCGATGTCAAAATATTCCTTGCGGGTGAGATCGCTTCACCTCGACATGTTTTTTTGTTTTTTGTTTGTTTGTTTGTTCGTTTGTTTTTTCTAGAAAAAGATTTGGTTGTTGAGCTCGATCTGACAAAGTGAAGAGGTGTCCACCGTGAAGAACCAAGTTAATTCTCTTCGCCACTCCCCCGATTTCTTAGCGTTTAATCTTGTTAAGTTTTTTTTTTTTTATTTCGCGCTCGGTTCTTTACCGCTTTCCGAGTAAAGAATTCTGAGCTCGACTTGAGAGCAAGTCTAACGCCAATACTATCCTTTCATTTTAGTCATCCCTACTTTCAAGACAAGTATGTCCATTTGAAAAGATCGCGAGGCTATCGACAAAAACACTTTGATGCAAGTTTATTATAAGGGAAAAGCTTATCGGAAGGAAGGCGCCGAATATAATCATATCGTTATTGGAAAGGAAATTTGTAGGCTTTTCTTTTCTTTTTTTTTTCTGTTTTTTTTTTTAACGTAACAACTGAAGAACCACGATGATGTTTTTTTTCTCACCTTCGGATGCAGAAAGCAAAATGTCCTAGTAAACCAAGAATTGTCGGGCAAAATTGCAAGGCGGACGAGGATTCCAGTCCAGTTCCCATGCGAATCTAAATGGAGAAATGAAAAGATTTAAGATGTCTGTTTGTTTTCTGCCTTCGTTCAATTTCATACGTTTAATACATTCATTTCATGTGTCTCCTTCCACCAGGGATAAACAGATTATTCTAAAAAAAAATAACTAAATATACATGAAAAACAGAGCCAGCTAAAAACTACATGTAACTAATTGCTTACAGAATTCAATCTTCATGGCGACATGGGGGTCAACCATTTTCCCTTCAGTCTGCAACGTTCTGGTTTCCTTTGCCGTTATGTATTGTGGCACAACGATCTTTCTGTAACCTAGGAAAATGAAATGTGAACCCCTTCCCTCCCCCACGGGTTCTCATTCTCATTCTGCCCCCCCCCCCCCCCGATCCACAATGATGACTTGAATCGAGAAAGCCACCACGACAATCAAAGGAATCAGTCAATATGTCGCGACATATTAATACTAGTCAACAGCTAAGTCATGTTTTGACTTCGCCGTAGTTAATTAGTGGAAATTGCAGATGTTTCTTATTAATGACAGCTGCCTGAAGCACTCGAACAAGCACCATATCCCGTATGGCATTAATTTTGCTCTTATTCTGATCTGAAGCTGTCGCTAGAACATTCACTTTTCACCGCCATGACCATTATTTATGTTCATTATTTACCGTCCATAGGAGTCCAAGATACATTAATGTACCAGATGTTGGCGATTTCATTTTCTCCAAATCTCACATTGACTTCAGATGGGAACCAGTCCACAGACTGAGTAGGCGACGGGCTTGGGCAATCTACGACACAGGATTAAACCAAGTTTAATACGTATGATGCGTTCAGAAAAATAAAATAGAAACGTTAAGGACGCCATAATAGTTGGCAACCCTAGCATCACGCCGGTATAAACGCTCTTTGAAGACTTCGCGAGGTTCCAATCTTTTCCATTCGAAAAGCGCAAAAAAAAAACTGAGACGGGAACCGGTATTGTAGATGTATTAAAGTCACGGGAAGCGGGAAATCTGGACCTTACTGCCACCTTCCCCTCCTCCACCCGCTCACCTTTCAACTACTGAAGTGATTTAGGCCACAGAGAAAGACGTAGAAAATCCAAATAAAAATAAATAGATAAATAAATAGAATATCCAGTCAATGACTTAATGTCGCAGGAAATTAGCTGATTAGGAAATCGGAGAGATCTTCTGATTGACTATTTTGAAATCTGGATAAGATAAATCATGCAATCTATGGCAAAAACGAGAAAAGATTTGCTTGCCTGAGGAAAACGAATGCAGTCAAGAGAATTTTGAGTCGTTACTAAAATTCTCATTATGACTTGCTCGCAAAAGAAACATTAATGAAAAGTTGTGATTTCAAATTAAATATCAACTTCTTACCAGGATTTGGAGGAAGGTCTTTGCGAGTACGTTTCTTTGAGATCTTTTCTTTTAAAGTTCGTCGTTCTCTATCTATATTAAAAAAGGACGAAACAAGAGATGAGGAGAAATGTTGAAAACAAGAGACTGTCAGAGGACTTCACACAGATAGCGCTACTGAGAGTTTACAGCTAAATGCTGAAAAATTTCCTGTGACGATTACAAAAAGGTGTTTGCGTGAAAGGTTGATTGATAGCTTAAGGAGAGTGCCAGAACTAGACCCCAGTTATATCCCGTTACCCAAAGAATATTTCGGGGGTACCAGTGTCACAGAATTTTTTTGGGCGGGGTAAGCGGCTCAAAGCACACGAAAAAAACCTGTTTCAGGCCAAAACATTTTCAGTCCACTATAACTACATAGCCATTTATACATATACCTATAAAACTACCCCCCCCCCCCCCATCTTCAATGGACGGAGGTCGGATCACAGTATTAATAAAGAAAACTGGAGAAAGAAAACTGGAGCAGTGATGGGGGGAAAGGAACGTCCAAGGCACCCCTCTTCCCGTACCTTTTACAGTGGAACCTTGATTTAACGAACCTCTATATGACGAAGTTATCGGTACAAAGAACGATATTTTTCAGCTCAGTAATGGTAAAATGTATTAAAAAGTACCCCGATATAACGAACCAATTTCCCCAGTCCTTTGGGACTTCGTTAAATCGCGGTTCCACTGTAATTGCGGCTCCCACTCCTTTTCTTTTGGTTCCTGCCTCTTTTTCCTGATGCGATTGCAAAATATTACGCAGTATTAGGTCATTTTTCTCTATTTCTCTCGCTTCCGCCATCTTGTGGATCACTCTTCCCTGCCTTCTTTTGTCCGCTTCCCATAAACTTCCAACCCGTTTTCTCCAGGGTTTCCATCTCCCCCTCTTCCCCCCCCCCTCCCCCTACCACCAACCCTCACGATTTAGGAGGGTAAGAGGATAACTCAAGAACATATTTTAGAGAAATCAAATGATACATTTTAATGTATTACCTTCACCTCTCTGAATGCACGTATAATAACAACTAGGAAAAACTCTCGGCACCTGCAGAAACTACGAAAAAAAGATAGAATAAAAGCTCAATTGAAGGTAGTGACTTTTATGCGCTTGCAGTTTACGGAAGGGTAAGTTAAGCTATTGGAAAATCTGTTCTTGCACTATTTTTAGGCTCGCTGAAAACGCAAACGGAAAGGGAAAGCAGCTGAGTTGACCCTTTAAGCCCCGGTATCAACAAGCATATTCTTCTCACTGCTGTCCGTAAATTTTTTAAGATAACAGTTGGGAGAATTTGCACAAACATCAAGACATCTCACGGTTGGTGGTCATTTTCTTTGTTCTCGTGACCTGTTGTGCTGGTTCATTTGTAGGGATATTGTCAGGAGAAATTAGATGCTTGTCACTGATTGGAGCTTCAAGGGTTAAAATGCAAATAAGAGCTACAAAATTTGGGAGAAATTGGTGCACAAAAATATACCAAAGCTCATAGCCTTCGGTGACCATAACCTCACCAAGATTTATTTTCCTTTTTGGTTTATGTTTTAGGCATAAAATTAAGGCCGCACAATTATCAGGCTACATGTAAGGCGACCCAGTTTTAAAACAATTAGTACATGAAAGGGAAGGAATTGAACCTCGCTGCAGAACCTTCCCGTGCTAAACTTTATTAAGTGCCCCCCGGAATCTTTCGTTTGTGTTTGATGAAGGTATAAGCAATTAGTAAATACACTAAGGCTTTTCCGCATCTTTCTTTAAAGCGTCTTTGCCTTTGCCGTTCTCTGACAAGTAGCTAACAACATTTGTTTGTATTTCAAGCCCTTATAGGTCATAACAAACAACATTTTTGACATAGTTTCACGAACTAGCCTTCTCTCAACAAAATCGACGGCAAAGAGCCAGAAACTGAATAAAACAACAGGCCAAATGAAGGAAGCATTCTGAAAACAGAAAGAGCCATTTTAAAATTCGGACATCCATACCACGAGAACTTGGTAATTAGCCGTTTTGAATAAGTCCATAGCTTAATTCTCAGGTAAATAGCGTGACATTTTAAGTCGTCAAAAGTAAACTGCAGTCACTCAATGAAACGAATGCTAGCCAGTTATGATGTTGTAGTATCATGGATACCATAACTTTTTGCCAAGTTAGTTTTGAATCGGCTTAGTGTGTCATACAGCGACCGACACGCAAAACTGCTTGAGGGTTACGGGTTATTCTTGTCGGTGTTATCTATTGTACGCAAATTCAATTCAAAACTAATGTACACACAAAAAAGTCAAAAGTCGAATTTTTGGTGCTTTTAGTGGCGGATGTTTGATTATTGTTGGCGAACAATATTTGTCTCAGAACTGATTTTGAAAATTGAGGTGCGAGTTTAATTTCTCAGAAGTTTTAAGTGTAATTATTAGGAGACTTTTTTCGGTTTTGAAGGGAAATAGCCGTATGCATGCGTAACACCCAAACTACTTAGTAATATGCTTCTACATTTCTGAGGCCCAGTGAAAAGGAAATGCAATTAGAAACTGCAACTTCAAGAGCCCTCTGCTCCGTGACTTGTTTCTTGTGCATCAAATGTTTCAGTTGCAAGAAAGGATCGATGAGAAAAAAAATCAATTACAGATGAAATCGATCTTTTAATGAGCATCTACGCAAAACACACTGTCGATCTACGCAACTTGGTTTTGCAGCTTGGTAATACACTGTGTCCATGATTTAAGCCAAACAAATAAACGTTTCTGTCTTCTTCTGTCCATACGTATACACGAGTTTGTGCCAGTATAAAAGAGAACCAGGTTCATACCCGATATTCCATATCCGCCCGCCCGAACTGTGTTATACTACAGGAATGAAGAGTGTGTCGCGGTCACTGCAATGACAATCTTAAGCGCCATGCATGCAAGGGTAAGACTCTCACACAAATGAGAAATGCACAAGGTCAAAACGATCTTGATTGTTAATCCAGTGATATCTTGTTTCTCGCGCTTATGTGCACTAACCGCTTCACTTGTCTAATTGCGTCGCTCATAAAAAAAAAACCCAGGCTAGCAATATCAACTGAATATCTGATTCGCATATCTGACCTAAACACTTAATGTAGAGAGGGTTAGCAACTTGCCTTTCTTCTGGAGCCATCCGCTAAAACGGAACTGCATTTCTTAAGACACACTGCCGAGTTTGCCATCGGTTTTAACTTCGAACTAGTCCGACTTGATTCTTCCACCAAAGCACTGGTAAGTATTACAGGTATCAGTGAAACTAAAATGACCGCGTTAAAATGGTTTCGTGTAGCCATTAATAACCCTTAGAAAGCTTCCACGGAAGCCGCCGTCAAAGTAGATTTTGCTTTGTTTACTATCAAGGAAGTATAAAGCATACCAGAGGGCACCCAGTAGCTGTTGTAGGAATGACAGATTTAATAAAGCTGTCACTCGAGTTTACGTGCCTTGGAAATAATGTCGTGTAGTTTTCTTGATCGTCTCAGCACGGTTTGAGTTGCTTCCAAAAATAGACAAATGAACATTCAAAGGAAGTTATTATTCAATGTCATATCGTGTTAACTTAGCATGAAACCTTTCCCGGCGGTATGAGTATGTGTGTTGGAGGCTGGCGGGAGGGGGGTTGCCTTTCAATGACGGGAAAACCAATCAGGGAGGGGGCGGGGACAGGCAAAAGGTACCAGTCTTTCGCTAAATGGGCGTCGCTGCAGTTAATTTGCCGTCTTGTTCAGCTCCAATTCTGTTAAAAATGGACTTTTCCTGACACATTTTGTCCTCTCTCAGTCCAAAAATAGTTATTAAGCGACAGGAGCTTATGAGTATAAAGGAAAAGTATGCTGACCCTCCCCTCCCCTTATTCTTTGAGCTCCAACACCGAACTTTTCACACCTTGAGACTCGTAGTATTATGACTGAGCCTACGCTTTGGGACTGTGCTTTAAACTATGGCAGCCCCTAAAATTATGGCAAAGTGAGCTGTGAACAATCACGGACGATGCATCATAAAAAGCATTCAAATTTATGTACAGTTTTCACGGAAACTTCTTTCTCTGAGCATAATATGTATCTTTAATGACAGGGCTCAAAAACGGCTGATTGGTTAAAAGATATTACGTAAAAAGCGTCACAGAATTGCTACTGAGCATGCGTGTTGCTTTTTCACCCTTGAAAAATTCAATATGGCGGACGGGCTGTAGTTGGTTTAGCACGGGAACCGCAATATTATTTCACTTTCAACAGACGATCGAAGTTACGTTAGACAGTTTTTTTTAATCGGAAATGCCGTTTGAATCGATCATTGACTTCAGTGGCTTTCAAAGAAGCCATTTTGGCCGACGTACACTGGAGAAACTGAATATACTGGCAGTTCATGTAATTTTGGATCAGACTGCGTCTTCTGATTGCGTTAAGGATTGATCTCGTTGTTTGATTAGAATTTTATCTTCCGTCGATATTTTTTTCGTGGACAAGGCATGCAGAAAGGGGGTGATCTCATGGTTGCAGGTCAGTAATTTTTTTATCTACTATTTCATAACTGATCATCGTGAAACGTACTGAATGCACTCAATGGTTGTTTTGTAGCCCTTTGCTGATCATGTTTTTGCACATTTTAATATACGAGTTTGGTGACGTGGAGTGCTGCTCTTTTACAGACTGACAAGTGCTTTAATAGCCGCAAGAGAGTGTTGCCTGATGTTCAAATAATGCTATAACAGTCTTCAAAAGTGCCCTTTTTCGAGATCAGTTATTTTGCGTTTGGTGTTTTTGATACTTTAAGTCCACACGGTGACGCGCATGATGCATATTTTTTTAAACTGACAAACTGATGCTGCTTTATGTCGTGTGTTGAATTCTGAAGAAAGCAAATCAAATATTTATTTTTGAATTTTGTCAATTGCAGTTACTCAGTCTGTTTAGATCAGTAACACTAAACTTGTTTTTTTGCCTTATTCATTGGTTAACGTATTTAATCAACACACTTGTTGATCAATACATGATGACAATTTTTGCTTTTTGTTAAACTTTGCTGGTGCTCATTCATTTGTGTATTGTTAGCTTTACCCATATACTTTGTTCCCATGAAGATCTATACGATTATCATCTCTTTTTCAGCATTTTACTTGTTTTGCAATTTATTTGTATACTTGAACCATTCTGCCGCACCACAGTTTTTAAAGTATTAACCCTAGTATGATTGCTAATGGTGGATAAAATATTTATGGTACTGGTGGTTTTTGCATTTAGGGGGTATTCTAAAAATAGGAAACAATTGCATCAGTTAATTTTTGGGCAAGAAACCGTTTGCGAATAGCCAGAATAAAGTGTTCATTGATGTTTACAGGGGAACTCCACTAATACGATCACTGATCAATGGGCCATATTAAATAATTAATGAAAAAAATGGTTGTTGCATTCAAGAAGTATTTCGGTCAGAAAAATAACTGGATCAGTTAATTTCTGGGCTAAAAGAAGTGTCATAAGATGTTCGCATGTAAACAAAGTGGTTGGTAAGACAGGGTTTTACATTGAACTTCCAAGACCTGTGTGACCAAGCAAGGTCATGTAGGTGAAAGAGATTTAATCTATTTGCAGAATGTTTTCAAAATATTATGTTAAATTTCTGGTTAAATTTGTTGAATGCCAGCATTATGATACATTTCTTGCCAATACGTTTTTAATCAATTATACATGAAGTAAAATCTGTTTTACATTTTTTTCTCCAGGTTATTACAGCTTTTGACTGCAGGGATATGTTCTTATCCAGCCTGTTAAGTTTTTGGTAGAAAGCAGAGAATGGCAGCAATAAAAGTCACTGGTGTTCAATTCAAATATTTATTATTCTAATAATTTGTCAAATTTCAGTTTGCCCTACACTCTTTGGCTGTACAACATTCTTGATACTGAAACAGTCCAGTGGAGTGTACTGATGTTTTGAAGTCTGATCTCTATGAGGGGTCTGTCTTGAGGCAAATTACATGTATATTGCTCCTGACGAAAGGTGAAGTGAAAAGCATGTATATAAAGATTTGAGAAATAAAACCCAGCATCTTTTGCCTTTTTTCCATCTTGCAACTCATCTTTCATTAATTTTGTAGCCAAACTTTTTTTAGAGGGAAGTTAGAAGCAGTTGTGTGAGAGGGGCATGAATGATGATTATGACCCTTCGTTTTAGTCTTTGCCCTATCTGCACTTTTCAAACACTACATGTACTTGTCTGGAGCATTGAACATTGGTTGATGCAGCGTTTGCTCCTAATTAGTGAAATCAATTCTGGAGCAACTTACCTTAGTGTTTTGTGCTTCTATACCATTGTGTTTTTAATTCAAAGTTAAATTCTGTTTGGTATCATTTAGATTATTAGTTTGGTAAATACACTGCTCAACCATTTCCTTTTGCAATACAGTCAAGTTCTTTCATTAATTAATCTTGACTAAGATTAACCACAAATTGCTGAATTTCAGCCTAGTTTTGAAAAAAGGTATTGCACCTGTCTGCTGTTGGAATATAAATGAAGGGTTAACAAGCTAAAGAAGTTGGCTGCGGAAACAATGAGTACACTTGTATCGGCAAGGAGATGCACTTTGCTTTGCTATCATTATAATTTTACATTTTCCAGTGTGTTTTAAATGAAGTTATGCTGCACTGACAATTTTGTTGCTAAGAGGGGTATACCTTGTGTTTGAAAGGTACTGTTTTGTCCTGTTCCAGACCTGTTTATATCATGGCATTTTCCATGATCTTTCCACCTTTTATTCGTTATTAAAATACATTTAGGTGTTTTTTTGGTTGTATCGTTCGTGCATCAGTAGCTCAGTTTGACAGATGTTTTTGTTCATGCTCCATCACAGTTCCCATAACTGCAAAATAGCAAAACATTTCACCATCATTTCAGTGTCAAAAACATAAGTTTTTGTTATGGTGATTTCGGATACAGTGATTAAAGATAGAAATAGTTCCAACATAGCATTCTTTGCAAAAATATTCATTAGAAAACTAATCAATGGGAAACGATTTCAAGCTCTTTCACCTAAAAAGCCAATGAACTTCAATATGTGGAGGTCGTTTGTTTCCTATGCGAGGTATTGCAGAAGGGTTTACATTAAACGGTGCACAAATTAAGTTCACTTCGCTATTCTTCAGTCGTTTCACTCCCAAAGTTACAACCTGGAGGTAGGTGTGACCATTGAAATAGAAGCTGGTTTAATCTGCTGATCCTGTGGTGCTGTTTGTTTTTCAGTACATGTATTTTGGAAAATGAATATTGGGATTCTTGTTGTTTAAATTTTGTCATTACTGATTTTGAACAACAATGACTAATAAAACGTAGGCTATTTTTTACTGTATGTCCAAATACTACTTTCATTTTAGAAAGCATTTTAAGAAACAACGAAGTAAACACTGGCAGTAACTTAATCGAGTTGCGGCACACTGGCACGACTTCTCTTCCAACATAACAAACAAATGTTCATCTTCAAACAGCGATTTAAAAAATCATCGACGCGAAAAAATAGTCTCTTAATGTTTCTTTACAAATTATCAAGCTTTCTATTACGAGATACTCATATACTACCTTAACAAACAAGAAAATCCAAGATCCGTTGAAGTCTTGTTGTCAAGGACAGCTATCTTTAAGTTAGCAGAACAATGTCTCAAAACGTTTAGGACAACATGGTCTGATTGTTCCCGAAACTAGCCTCCCTGATTATGAAGGGGCTAATAAGATCAATGGTCCATGAGGACGTACATCTCGAACGCATGTAAGTGGCCATAAATCCTCGTTGTACAAAGGCGGCCATATTGAAACTTGCTTCTTTTCGAGGCACCAATACCGAAGTCATTGAATAATATGCTGTCAAGAACACTTGACAGCAGAGCTCTGTATTATTTTTTTGCAATCTGTATTGAATCCTTGAGCGAGCACAGCGCTATGTCGTACGCAAAGCCAGGTTAGATCATAAAATTTTACAACAAGGTATAAAACAAACAATAAGCAATTTATTTAACCATTAAAGATGCACTTGTACACTGCCAATAAAAACCTTCATAGAAGTCCTAAGCATAAGATGGGCCCTTTTTAAAACTATCGGCATGCGATGCACAAACGACAATTAAACAAGAGACGGATGAATAGTACAAAATTAAACTAAAAACACAACGCGAGCGGACAAGATTGTGCTCTGCTTGTGAATTATTCCTCCATATTTTTCTTCTTTGGGTGACGTTAATGAAGTCCATAAACAAGAAGCATTTAAAAATTTTCATCAGAACGAATCAAAAGTCATTTTTGATATGTTAAATAGGAATAAACAAGCTACGGAAATTTACATTTCAAAACCTTAGAGAACTTGACACGACCTTAGTTAACGCAAAAAACTGTACCTTGGGGCAATTTCGAAAAGCTCAAAGTATCCTTGGGGAAGGGGTGTCTTCGTTGCCTGATAAAAAAGCTGAAAATACCATGCCGATTTCTTCGATCAGAGTCACAACTTGAGCACGAGTAATTGTACAGATGACCCAAGTTGTTTTTGAGGGCTTTGAGCGTGCAGGAGGCTGCAAGGAGCCGTTACAATGACGTGTTAGATTTTGATTCGTCGTCTGCCATTTTGAAAATCGAATGGCGGGAAGAGGGCCTGGGTTTTACTGCGCATGTTCAGCCGTTTTTGAGCCCTGTCATCTTTAATGCGTTATCTGTTATTGTATTTTTTTTTTGGGGGGGGGGGGGTTGTTTGTTGATTCATGTATTGCGTAGATGAACATGTTAAAAGCTGTGCAATAACGATAAACATCTCATTTTATTTCTTGAACGGTACCAGGCCAGGATTGATTCTTTTGTTTGTTTCTTCGAGAGGTCCTGAAAAACTAAAGTGGTGGAGTGGGTCAAAACGACTGGTAAATGCCTACAATGCGCTTTCTTGTAAACTGATAGAGCATAGCAATGATTTATTTCGTATTTGCATTCACGAGTTGGCTTAAGGAGCCCTTGACGTGATTAAAGGGAACTGTTAAAAGGTACCAGGCCAGGAATGTTCCTTTTGTTTGTTTTTTCGAGAGGTCCTGAAAAACTTAAGTGGTGATAGCCTTTTCACAACATGACCGCTGAAAGACGCCCGCAAAGCGTTCGCACTCCAATGGACCTTGAGGACTTCAAATAAGTACTAACAGTGCTAAGCAAAGATAATTTTTTCCTGGTTGATTAAAAAACCTTGCTTGTTCCCTTGTATTTGTTTGTTTATCCTTTGTCTTTCGTTTACTTTCTTTCAGATATTTCAGCTATAGCTAATTATTTTTCATGATCAGGACTACGTAGAGTCGAGTTACTGCGATTTTGAAATGTTGTTCAGCGGTGATCGAAAACAAACTAGTACCATATGCTTAAAAGCATAAAACGCATAACATAACAAAGTTTCCATCAGGGAGCGGCTCGAAGGAGTGTTTTTCCTGCCTTTGCATTCCCTATGCCCTCGACCTTAAAAGCATTTCAAAACTGCAATCAACTCGCCCGTACACGATTCGTCGGGCACTACACGCACAGTTTACAAAGGTGTTTCGCGGTCCATTTCAAGGTTCAAGGGACTTTACAATAAATAATTTTTTTTAATCGAAATGCTACCCAACCCATAGACATGGAACAAAAGTTGTGTAAGCTCCTTGTGTATTTTTCTTCCAAAATTTGGCAAACTTTTACAGTGTTAAGTCGTTTAGCTGCTTCCTCTTTCGGTTTAAGCAAATTCCCCTACCTTTCGTTTAAAAGGGCACACCCTTCGGGCGGCGCCTCCCTGTACAAACCCGCTATAGCGAATACCACCTTCAGAAAAGGGGTGATTCGCCAACTAGTCGGATGAAATGTGACCTGTGCAAACTGTAAGACAAAAGGGCTAAAGTTCAGCAAAAGCACTCGTGTTTTAATTTTTAATCCTGTAAAATCGAAAACAATTCGCAATTTCGGCGCAGTTCTCATCAACGAAAGATGAATTAAATTAAAGCAGCAATTATCCTAAAGTAACAATTTCTAAATCCTTTAAGCCCCAAGAGTGACAAGCATCTAATTTTTCCTAACAATATCGCTATTGGATCAAACACACAGGTCTTGAGAACTGAAGGAAATGATCACCAAAGTTAATGCGCCTGATTTTTACTCAAATTCTGACAAAAGTAACATAAGAAATATATGGAGAACAGTAGGGAGAACATGCATGTTGATGTTGGGTCCTAAGGGGTTACGTTTCCAGAATAACTGCTGTCAGCTTTTTGAAGGATTTTAATATTATATAAATGATCATGAAAAGTAACATGAACAATGAAAGATTTTTAATAGCTTAATCGAGTATTACAAATATCATAACATTTGCCGCAAGCCCAAAAATGCAAATAACTGAAGCGAATCATCGAATCTAAACACTACAATAAGCGAATATTTTGTAAAGCTTACACACACAACGAGACCTCCATGGACTAAGTAGTTAAGGCTAGTCAAACAAATATGATAAAAGAGCAAATAGGGAATGAAACTATAAAATAGGACACTTGCACGATGGTGTCATTTGACTATAACTACCAGAATCCATTTCGCTTTTTCTTTGTTTTCAAAATTTGTAATCCCAGTGAGGTTTAAACAACAATAGCAATAATTTGCAAAAAAAAGAAAAGAACAAACTGAAGGATTCTGGTAGTTGTAGTCAAATGACGCCATCATGCAAGTGTCCTATTACAATCACGGAATTTATTTTCCTAACATTCGTCCCTCCTAAAATGTCAACGTCCTCGTCAAGTAAGATAAGTCGAAGAGTTGAGATAAACACAAGCCAAAACCAGACACAAAAATCCCTAAATATGCCTAACTATTAACAAAGGAAATAGCTAAGGCCTAGTTCAAACGTCGAATTTCACATGCACCGAACCTAATGCAATTTAGCAAAAACAATAGCTTTTGCTCCTTTGCATTAGGTTTGTCACATGTAAAATTCGACGTTTGAACCAGGCCTAAACGTCCTGAAATAAAAAAATTAATAAATGAGGCTAAATACGTTTCATTCTTAATCTTAAGGACGCGCCGCAACAGCTAAAAAACTAATAAAAAGCAATTACAGTAGATCTCAATGAATTTTTGTCTCCTTACAGTTGTTTTTGATGTTGTTGTTGTTGTCGTCGTCGTCGTCCTTGCCATTATCGTTGTCTAGCACACACGTTTAGTAAATAACGTAAACCAAGCTTATTCAAAAATTGATTGAAAGAAAGAATACAAGGATAAACGATCTTTGTTTTAATTTTTTGATTCCTTTCACTATCCAGTTCCCTTTCTATTTTATAATTTTATTTGAAGCGTACTAACATTTTTTTTTTTCCTTAGGGTTCCTTCGATCAGAGGTAGATTTTCAGTTCTGCAGCATGAGTGTTGCATTCCTTCATTGCACAGCGATGCAAGAATCTTATGAGTATTGCCAATATTATGCTGACTAGTGATAGCAAACAGAAAAAGAGCTGGATAATGGGTGACTTGACTGACACCACAGCTCAAGCCTTGGTTTTAAAAATCAGCTTCTCCAGTTGCATCATTGGAAACTCCACACACACGGACACAATGAAGGCTGCAGCATATGAAATCACGACCACGCCAGTAAATATGAAAGCCTGAGGAGATAAGAACAGTAAAACAGTCCCTATGAATAAAGCGGGGACGGATCCAGGACATTCTGAAAGGGGGGGTGTAAGTACTGGGGGGGGTGGAGGCTAACGTCCCTGGGCCTAAGGGGGACTGGACAGTAAATTTGTCCGGTAAATTAAGAAAGTTGAGACTGTACATTACGGAAAATTACTAGTCAAACTGGGGAGGAGGTTAGTTAGCTAAAAACTATTTCGATGGCACCATTAAAACAACACACACACCATTGTCTAAAAGACTTTTTGTGCAACTGTTCATCTCCCGCTGCAATGCCATTGACAGAAGCAGAGTTCCCTTCCCATGTACAAGCTTAATAGGGTCGGTGTTTTGAGCGGGTTTCTTCTGAATTACGATACAGACTTTTTCCGTAGTGGTATTCAGTAAGTGGACTTCTTATACCCCCTCCATCCTCCCAAAAAATGTTCTGACTAAATCATCTTCTTTTGTGTTGGTTTACTTTGAAAATAAAAATAAAAGAAAGGGCGTTTTCCGTTAAGCATCAATTTTAGTAATTAGTGTAAGTAAAAAGCTAATGAACACTTGAACCAGCTATATATATTGTGGATAGTACTCACCATATGGACATCATTGTAGGTGTTTGCAGTCTCATGTGACCCAATCAGTGTAAACAGAGCAATTAGATGCACAAGGTAGGCACAATACGTCAGCCGGCTCAGTGGAATCCAGAAACGAGCTGATAAAATCTTATCCACCAGACCTTGTAGAGATAAAAAAAAAACAATGGAAATTAAAGGAACTATGTCACGGCGTTTTCATTAATTTTTCTGCTTGTTTGACAAAATTATTTTCTCATTAACGGAAACCTCAAAATAATAGTTTCCTAAGGTAGAAAAACACCAAAGCAGTAATAATTAACCAAAACTAAACAAGGATGGTTACGACTGAGGGAGATTAAGACGGATTACGAATGACAAACTTGAAAAAACTTGCCAGCTTTTTCAAGTTGCGTTATCCGTGACGTAGCTCCTTTAAGGTGGGGTTGGGGTTAAAGGTACGTGGAGGTTTGGTGGTACGGTGTAGTGGTTAGCGCCCTCACCACTACTATTGAATGAAGAAAAGAATTATCTCAATAAGTCCTTAACAAGGTTATCCGTCAAGCATCCAATAGGTAGGTTTCTAGCCACCAATCAACACAGTAGGTTTTTTCCTGACAATCCTGAACATTCCAAGGAGGGCAAGTTATCGAGAGTCAGGCAAACAAAAATGGGATGCCTTTCATAAGCAGCGCAGCAGTGAATGTTGCCTTGTCGTGAAACCGTGAAACGCTGCACTAAAGATTATCACTTATTGTTATTATTTTTCCTTTTCTGAAAAATTTTTGTATTGGTAATAGGGCTGCGTAGAGTCTAATTCGGTCTACGATTATACGTGTGCCAAAAACAGCGACAGGCTAGACTTTTTTTCAGGATCATGGAAACAGGAATGTTGTCCAATCGGTCAGGGATGCTAAAATTTAATCAGTTTAAAATGTATAAGCCATGTCTGGCAAAAGACAACGCCTACCTCCGAGTCCGCGATGACAAGCAAAAATCACCCAAGCTAGTGCCAGGCTCCATGCACATCGTGCAAAGGTTCCGTACATGA
>OZ034973.1:10559731-10564731 GCA_964030785.1 Siderastrea siderea
AGGACCTTTCGATGAGTTATTTTTCCTTAAAAAAGGACAAGCCACAAGAAAAAGGAAAGTCCGGCCAACGCAAGCCGCAAATTTGTCTGAAAAGGTGAACACAAAAACCGCTTTATCTATTTAAGAATGGTATCTATAACTAGAGGTATTCAAGGTTGTTCCGTTGATAAATCTTCTATCAGAAGGGGTTATGATCAACAAAAAAGTTTGGTTTCCTATGCTTCCCGAGTGGAAATTTACCTGTAGGCCAGGAAAAGGATAGCTGGAGCGATGATGTAGAACTGCATGTCGTTAGCCAGATACCAGCCCCATGCCATACACTGACGAGCAAAACAAAATCATATACAGTTGTAATCAGGTGGACAAGTAGCTTATGTGTGGCTGTAAACTTGAATTTAATTCAAATGCTTTGTTGGCGAATAACTTTAAAAGCAAACATCCTGACATGGATTCATTAAAGCTCTAGGGTGTATGGTACGTCTAATAATGTTTCCTTTGATGTTCACAACTGAGCTGATAACGTCACATTACTTGTCAATTTCGTCATGATTTTAAATGGTTTCCCTGTTGGAACCGCCATTGAATGGATTCTTGATTCCTCCATTTTTGTGCTATTTTTTGGTTATCTTTCTACCCCCTACTGAGCCCGGTCTGGAAAAAATAAATCTCAATTGCACATTTAAAATGCTAAATAACGACACAAAACAAAACGTGAATCTCTCATCATTGTAAGTGTAATATGTCCTCTTTTCCCGTGATTTCTGGCAGAATTATATATCTGCGATACATATAAAGGGAGAACGAGAGATAATTTGCGTTCCATCCTAAGGGGTCGCTATGCGTTATTTTGAGAGGTGGGGTGGTAGGTAGTCATTGGAAGATCCAGGGACATTCTCCCTAGTTCTCCCAAGGATGCACGTCTGTCGTGAGCAGTAGCGGCGTCTCAAGAGGGACACGTCACACAATTTCAAGAAATGGTTGGCTGAAGGAAAAAGCACCCGAAATTTCCCGCCTTTTTTTTGGCGGAACTTACTTATGAATACCTCTCATCAATATTAGAAATGACGAGCTTTAAGTAGCTTATAGTCTGCTACCCAGTACTTACCCCAGGGTTGTTAGCAACCTCGTCCCCAGGGCCTTCTCCTCGTTTAAAATGGTGTATCGGAGAAACCCCTGGCCAAGGCTGCTGAAATACTCCAAGAATCGTGGAATATTTTGTCACGTGACACATGATGAAATGGCTTTTTCGGAGGTTGTTTCCAGCGTCTGTGGCCCTTTTTGTTTTCTGCAATCTGGAACCGTTGTTCAAATGAAACGAAGACATTTCATCGTGTTTACGTGACATAATTCTAACGAATTTTTGGGGTCATTTTGGCAGTCTTGGCCAGGGGTGTCTTCGATCCGCCATTTTGAACAAGGAAAAGGCCCTGGGGACGAGGTTGGCTCGTTAGGTTCAGGTGTAGCCTGGAAGTTACTTTGCTAGGGTACGGTTGTGCATGCTCTCTGCTTTACAAATAACAGAAAAAGTACAGCAGAAAATGTACAATATATGTCCTTATGACGTCATATCTTCAACATAAATGCAAATTTCAAGAAACCGATAAGTCGGGTTTTGCATCTTGATGATCGTTAAATATTGGTACTGTTTTCAATAGCTAAGAATTTACGCCGTTGTGTTTCAGGCTTTTTTTATTCCGGTCACTTGACCTGCCCAATATGGTTGTGACTCGAAAACGTTTCTCATGGAACAAATATGATCAAGCAGCTTAACTGTGGAAGTTATGGTTACCAAGATATGACGGTTAGCAGCTTTCCCTGAGCAACAATATGATGGTTAAGAGTCTTCCCCTTTAAACAACTCACCTGATCGTTAAAGTTTGTAGGATAAAAGTTGTTGATATAGAGCAGATTTGTCCACCAATATTTATCACATTGAGGGCTTGACTGGAACAAAAACCAATAAGGTCCCTCACCAAGAAATCCCCGCAGTTTGTCAAAAAACAGTAATACGAACATGTAAGTTGGGGTCAACCTGTGAATAAATGAAAACTACCGTGGTTAGACATGGAGTGTATGCAAGCTGAAGCAAAAGCACCCAGTCTTCAGCTTTTTTTTTTTTCTACATATCGTAAGTTTTCTCGATATTTTGCTTGGAACTGCGAACTTCTGGGATGCTTTTTCGCCAAGGTATGGGAAATTTCGCCGGAACATACAACTAATTGTAGTAACGTTGTCATACAGTAATGAAAAATAAATAAATAAAGAAAAAAGCCAAAGAGGAATTTATTAGCCATGCAAATTACATTGGCAGATTTTAATACTTCTTAAAACTACAATATAATACTTCAATTTTGTGTCAACTGAGTTGAAACAAGGGGATATTGGCCACAGAAAAGACCTTTCGAGCTTTAGCCGTTCGTCAGAGCAATTCCCTGGATGTAGTTAGAGTGACTAATTTATTCCTATTTGAATTTTTTTCTTTTCCCTTTTTTTCACTTTTATACGTATTTTTTAAATATATTTTTTTGGAGCTAACACTACATACACACAAAAAAGGAGTACAGCAAAATTACTAGAAAAAATATAGCAATAGAAAAGCTAAATGAACAGAGAGCATTACAAAGACGAAAAAAGTTGAATATGCTATAAAGAGCTTAACTAACATTCTATGTTATAAGCTTTACATTTTTTACTGCAGGATAGAAAAAATAAAAGTTTAAGTAGAGGGAATACTTAACAATATACCTTTCTAATAGGCTTACACAAATATTCTAATTAATAATATTACATTACATTTTGACTTGTGTGACAGTACTTATTTATTTATTTTACTTGAAAGGTAGGTGAAGAAGAGATTACAAGGTGCTACAATTTTCAAGTTTCCATTGTAGGAAGATCTTATTTGTAAATTCATCAAGGTTAAGGTTTTTTCCAAAGACCTTACAGTTATAAATATACTGTTTTTGGTATACTAGAAGTATGTCTAGTCTGCGTTTTTGGAGAGGAGTTAAATTAGAAAGACTACCGTTTTCCGTAAACATATAACGAACAAATTGATCGCCAGAGAGATCTATCTCTATATTGTGCATGTCATTGAACCACCTAAGGGTAAGGTTGTAAAAGTGCATTGAGTTGTGACAGTTTATAAAGGTATGCTCGATGGAGTCCGGATTCGAGCAACGAGTACAAAGATCATCATTAGCCATGTTGTATCTTTTCAACTCTTTTCTAGTTTTGATTATTCTATTTAACAATTTAAAGGAGAACTGTCTTAGTCTATTATCTTTAGAAAAGGCGTAGATGCGGCTAACGCATTTCTGCCAATCTGCTGAGATTTTGGGAATGTGTTTCTTCCAAGTCTTAACAGAAGTTGGAACAACAGTAGATTTCTCATTCATTAATTTATAACAATTTTTGCAACGCAGTTTCTTTGTTCACGCCTTCTGAGATTTTTAAAAAATGGGAGATGCAGTAGAGTCGAGGCGCACATCTGGATGTGGAGATTCACGAGCTAGCTTCTTCAGATCAGTCGGAATTGCTTTTAATAATTGAAAATATTGCAAAAAAATCAATTTTGATTTTAAATTTACTCTGAAATTCTTCAAGTGAGAGAAAATTCCCTTCCGAATTCAAAACGTCGTGGACAAAGAGAATACTGCTATCAAACCATGATTTCCAAAACACTGGATTGCCGTCGATTGTAATGTTTTGGTTGTTCCACAAGGTGAATTTACTGTTAGCGTCTTGAAGACTATTTGTCTTCACAACACTAAAATATTCTAAGAGTTCACGATAAAAAAGAGGAAGGTTTTTGCAAGTTTTGAGGCATTGTAATTGCAGTTAAGAAGGAATGCCAGGCCTCCATGTTTATTAAAATAGTAATTTGGAATAGGCTTCCATGTATCATTTGTGTCGCTTAGTAGTCTACTTAGCCAGGCTAAGCGTAATGATTGGACCATAATCCTAAAAGTTGGAAAGTTCAGACCTCCTCCTGAGAGCGGTTGATATATCACGTCCCTTTTAACTTTATCGTTTTTATTTTTCCACAAGAAATTAAACAAGAGCGCCTGGGTGTTCTTAATCACTGTTTCTGAAACGCTAAGCATGGATGCAGTATAAATTAACTGAGAAATACCAATTGTTTTAGCGAGCAGAGTTCTACCATAAAGAGTAAGGTCTCGCGTTAACCACAAAATTAACTTGGTTTTCATTTTAAGGATCTTATTTAAAAAAATTGCTTCATTGTTTTTATCTTCATTATACGATAAATATGTTCCAAGTGATTTTATTGGATCTTTAGTACAAGAGAAATTCAGGGCTTTGGCTCTACTACCTTTTAACGAACCGATCCACGTTACTTTTGTCTTTTTATGATTTAATTTAAGACCAGAGACATTCCCAAAAAGTTCAATATTGTGGAGGAAACAAGTGAGAGAATCTGTATCACGGGCGATAAAAGTTGTGTAATCTGCAAACTGAGCGATTTTAGCTTCCTGTCGATTCGGAAGAATGATACCTTTACAGCTCGAACCTTTTCGGATTTTGCATGCTAATATTTCTACCGCAAGAATGAACAAGAAGGGACTGAGTGGGCATCCCTGACGTACACCTCTAGAAATTTTAAAGTAATTTGTCAAGAAACCATTGTTCATCGCCGCCGACTCCGCGTCGTTGTATATTACAGAGAACCATTTCCTGATGGCCGGACCAAAGTTAAAAACCTCCAGGACTTTGGATATAAGGTTCCATTCAATTGAATCAAAAGCTTTCTCAAAGTCAACAAAAAGGAGTATGCCTGGAAGCTTCTCTATATTTGTATGTGCCATTATGTCATTTAATAATCTTATATTTTGGCCAATATCATCTTCCCTTTACGAAACCGGTTTGGTCTGAGTGAATTAATTTAGGTAGAAAGGCTTCGATTGTTTTGGCAATTATCTTTGTTAAAATTTTATAATCGACATTCAGAAGAGCTATAGGGCGCCAGCTAGAAACTTCCG
>OZ034973.1:11897231-11914731 GCA_964030785.1 Siderastrea siderea
CATGTTCAAGCCTTGGGAGAAATTTTATAATTAACCTCCATAGAAATGGATTGATCTCTCTGCCTGTAGTAGCAAAGCTCGTGAAATTGATACAATTATGCTAGCACAAGCAGAGATAAAGCCACAAGTGGTCAAATCGTATATGTGACCCTCCACTGGAAACCAGCAAAAAAGGTGATACCACAGGCAAAAAATGGCGAAATGGCAAGGCCAGAGAATGAAATTCTCAAACGGATTCCATCGAGACCGCTCTTCTCTTTCTTTGCCGGGAGTCACTACAAAATGGAGACTAAAAACAGGGAGCTCTCAATTTTTTTTTATAAAATGAGAATCATTCCTCCGTATAAACCTAAGTGCGATATAGTCACCCCAACTTTCATCCGTTTTGTAAACAAGAAATAAGACCATATTTAGTCAAAAATGTAGATTGACATAAGACTAAAAAAAAATTGCTAGGGAATTCGTAAGTTGATGCTTATAAAGGTAAAATTTGTGTTGACGATGCGCCCAAATTGCTAATGTGGGCGTGTTTTAGAATGATGAAATAATGCTTTATCCCCTCGCAAAATAAACAGTCCAGTGCAGGCTTTCCAAAGGAAATAAAATATAGCAAAATTTTGCCAGTAAAGTCATCGCATTTATTTTAATTGAATAAACTCAACTTAAGTGCAAAAATTGGAGTAAGCTGAATTGCAATTTAAAGCCATTTGACTGTGTTTATGCGAATGTAGTGTAGGTAACATGGTTCATCTTTGACGTTGTCGTATATAGAAAGCGACCGGATCAGCCTTTTTTACTGACCCAAGGCGATGAAAAGTTCCCGAATGATCTAAAGAATATTCAGATGTGGTGCTCATGTATGTACATTTTGTTATAAAACAATAACACTTTATTTCAAGAATTGATGACTTACTAATAATTTTCAAAAGAAGTGATGAAGATGAAGGAAAAAGGAATAGGTTTCTTCTCATCACTTTTGACATTGGCGCACATTTCTAAATTGTTGTTTGCCAAAATTTATTCTTGCAAATATGTCGCCAAGGACATTCAAGTCATGTGTGAAACTAGGCAGGTAATAGCCCTCATTTCGTGAACAAGTTTTGTATACGATTACCATAATAATAACCATGTAACAATGTATTGTTGTAAAGCTCAACACCCGAAAATTCATAAGTTCATACTGGTAAAGTGAACATTTATGTTGACGATGCAATTCTGTCTAAGCAGAGGAAACGATTTGCAAAGTGTAATGTAATGTTATGTTATCTTTCTCCCTTGGCATAATAAAAACCATAACGGTGACTTTGCAAGAGGAATTTAACTACAGTTAAAATTCTGCCAACGCAGTAAAATCTAATGCCGCATATACACCAATAAAGTATATATTTTTTTATTAAGTGTGTGTGTGGGGTAAAAAATAAATACAATAAAAAAAATAATACAATAAAAAACTCTTTTCAATTCCTTGCGTTCTTGCAAACATGTTGCCAAGGACATTCACGTCTATTAAAACCATGAGCACGTAAAGGCCACCTTCCTTTTTTAACCAAAAAAAAATGATTTCTGTTCTCAAGAAAAAAGGTCATCTTTAACCAAATAACATACTGATATAACTAGCCCAAACAGGTAGAAAATATAAACGTTGATACTGCTAACGAGATAATTGATTTCATGTTGCCACAAGGGCCCTGCGTGGGCAAGGAGCGTGTTTTTAAATACTTAGATTAAATGATATCGATCAGCCTTTTTATAAAGAAATAAATACAGTAAAAGTCGTCAGTTCTTTTCGAACTCCCGTCATCGAAGTTAAAACTAAAACAGAATTTAATCACATGGCGTATAATGAAATTGATGACATGGCGATCCATGCCGCATGTACAAAACGACTTTACGACTGCTGCTGAATTTCAAAAGATCCCGACCGACATTTGTGTCTTAGAATAGACAACTGTTTTACCGATGGACATGAGCATGATATGACATGATAGACTCACAAAGTACATTAATATTCTGAACAAAATAAAGAAAAAACAGCATCATTAAAAAAAAGAGGAAGAAAAGCTTTTTTTTCTTTCCTACTCCGCATTTGTTTTATTTTGTTATGCCTATTTGTTATGGCCAATGTCCCTTTTACTAATTAATTCTGTATACCGTCTTTTAACCTAACGATTGAATTGATGGATTTTTGAAAGCTTTCTATCGAAGAATCTCTTTTTGAGTTACCTAGTGCATAGATGGACATTACGAAATCCACAAGCTAACAATTGTACAGAGAAATGTAAGTCCAAATTCCTTGCGTGGGCAAAGGGGCGTAAATTATGTCATGAATAATGCTACTAGCTACTTTCAATCGGTTGCTTCCCAATTTTGTTTCATGGCCATCCGAAATAGGTAACGAGAAATTGTTTCTATACAAACAAACCTCTTCGAGATTGAGTCGACAAAAACTGAAGCACTGCATGCATCACAAAGTTTGATGTTAGTATAACAATGGAATGACCCTTGTGTAAATTAATTGATAGCTCGCCCTCAACAACGTTTTATTCAAAATCCTTCCTCGTGAACGAACTTATTCCATCCGTTTGTTTGTTTGTTTGTTTGTTTTGCTCTTGTTCGATTTTGGTTTTGAGACGTAACATCGAAGAACTTTCATTCAGCATTGGGAGTCTGGCATTTAGTCATGAATAGCCAGCAAAATCAGCGTTAATGTGACAATGCAATTTAAGTGACACTAAAGTGGCATTAAATCCAACATCAAAAACGAAAATTTAAAACACGACATTGAACTCACCAACGCCAAGAAACAAGAGTAATATTTTAATCAAGGCTTCCATCTTGAGTTGTCTGCGATGCGGACAACGCAAAGAATACCCTGAATACTGCACGGTCTGTTTTGTATGTATGCTAGCTACAAGAACCAATCACATTGAGAGGGTTTAAAATGCCAGTTTTTTAAACCAATCATCGTAGAGTATGATCAAATGTTTTGAAAATATGTATTTATTCATGCCAAACGGATTCTTAAGTACGGTGTAGTGACTTTAACTTAGATCTGTTTTGTAAACGAGAAATAAGATCATCCTTAGTCAAAGAATGTGGATTTTTTTAAGCTTAAATAGCGATGAAATTGGTAAGTTGATACTTGTAAATACATAATTTGTTCAGGTTCCTGATTTGTGTTGAAAATGCAGCCAATTGTGCTAAAGTCCGCGTGTCTTAATGAACAAATAATGTTATTTTCTCCTCTTGTATAATAAATGTCACAGCGCAGGCTTTCCAAAAGAAATTGAAATACAGCAAAAATTTCGCCATTAAAGACATAGCATTCATTGGAAATGAATAAATTCGAATTAAATGAAAAAAATCAAATGAATTGCAATTTAAAGTCGTTTGCGTATACGCGAGTGGAGTATATGTAAAATGTTCATGTTTGCCCTAGATAGAAAGCGACTAGATCAGCTTTGTTTGTTGGCCCAAGGCAATGCAAAGTTCCCGAATGATCTGCAGAATACACAATTGCTTTTAATTAGCGGTTTTCGCGCGCCAGCACAAGTGTGGTGCTCAAATATACATAGACATTTTGTTTTCAAAAGTAGCTTCATTTCAAGAAATCACTTAAATTAAAAGAAGTGATGAAGATGAAGGAAAAAGGAATGAGTTTCTTCTCCTCACTGATTCTTGACTGTTGTGCACCTTTCTAAATTGTTTTTTGTCGAAATTTAGTTGTAAATTTGTCGTCAAGGACATTCAAGACATCCGTGAACCCAGGCGCGTAATAGCCCTCATTTCGTGAACAAGGTTTGTATACGATTATCATATAACCATATAACAATATATCGTTATAAAGCACAACACCAGGGGATTAATAAGTTCATACTGGTAAAGTAAACATTTATGTTGACGATGCACTTCTGCGGACGCGTTTTACAAAGTGAAATATAATATCACGCTATCTTCCTCCCTTGGTATAATACAAACCATAACGGTGACTTTCAAAGAGGAATTTAACTAGTAACAGTTAAGTGGCATTCTCGCTAAAAACGGTCCACTCGATTTCGCGACCAAAAATAGTTTTCCTTTATTTTTGTTTGTGAAAAGGGTTTGGTACACATGTATCAAAACCACTTTATTTATTTTCCAATTCTTTATTTCCCCTTTGCTACAAGCCAAAAACCAATTTTGGCCGCAACGGAGTTTCCGGCGGTGATCAAAAGGCTGAAATTTATGGAATTTGAGAGGCGGGTTACGGCCAATTAAATGCAGCTAACGAAATTTTGCTTTGACGGGGTTTCTGGCGGTGATCGAAAGGCCAACTAAATGCAGCTAACGAAATTTTGCTTTGATTTAGTATCTAAGATACACCGACCAAGTTCACAGACAAAATGAACAAGTCAGGTAAAGTCAAAGACAACCTACTCTAAGGCCTATAATGCGATCCCAAAAATAGGCCAAATATAAGAAACCATTTCGTATCGTTTGTGGCCTAAATTGGGTTAAAAAACAACATCACAGCAAAGTTCGTACCTTATTTAATCAATTTGTAAGCTCAAACGTGCGGGTATCTCCCTGGATCACAAGCGAAAACAAGTTAGAACTCCGCCATTGACAGCGTGTTAACGTAAATATCGCTCGTGTCAAAGGTCACTTACATCACCTTATTCGGGGATCCTAACCCGTTGCTGTCCACCAAAATAAATTTCTATAGCTTCCTTTAATGCTCGCACATCCAATTTTGATCCAGAACGGGACCAAAGTTGCCTTAAGTTGATAAATATTCATGGCGGGTGACGCTCAACAAAGTAAGCAACGTCGGCTATCGTAGTTGATCCAGATTTTTGCTCGGTAAGGAATACAAAACATTTTCAAGATCCCTAGAAGAAGAAGAAAAGAAGTTATGTAGTTGAACTCTAACAATGAATTTAGACTGTTCAACACCTCCTGCAACTTGGACGCGGTCGAGGCAGAAAAATATAAGCTTAATTTGAAAAGTTGCAACGAGAGTCGTGCTAGTTGTCCAGACTCACCTGAGAACTGGCCCGCCAGAAAGTGAAATGAAATTATTTTCCACTAAGTCGCCTGAGTTTCCGTTTTAGCCTTGGGTCTAGTCGTTCGGTAATGGACTGTAAGAATCTTCTTTTCAGTATAAAGAGAAATTTTGAAGTTCGCAGTAGTTGGAATTACTCATCTCAGAAGATTTGGGACGACTGCGTTGTTTGCTTACGTCACAATTCGTTACACAATCTTATCAATGTCGCGCGACTAACTAGGTATCAAGCGAAAAGAGAAATTTTTAAAAAATTCTTTGCGATTTAGGCCCTATGCACTTTATGATAATTTATGGAAAGTGGTGATCATGAACAGGTTTCATCTAGCAAGTGAGAGAAAAAAAGTGCGAGCGTGACGGGGCGCATTGGCGTTCACCCAAAACAAATAGAGGACATTACACGGCGGCGCGAAGATAGGAATTTTATTTTTGAATGCTAAAATATTGTCTTTTACCACGAGAAAATAAAATTCATATATTCAAGCCACCATGTAATTTTCTTTTTATTATAATGAGAAGAGTATTCTTGCACATGAGTGAGAGAATAGGAGAGTGTAAGAGCGGAAAATGACGGCATCGATATCCTCACTAGTGAGGATATGGAAAATACGCCACTCGACTGATAAATATTCATGGAGGGTGACGGGTGACGCTCAATAAAGTAAACAACGTCGGCTATCGTAGTTGATCCAGATTTTTGCTCCGGTAAGGAATACAAAACATTTTCAAGATCCCTAGAAGAAGAAAAAGAAGTTATGTAGTTGAACTCTAACAATGAATTTGGACTGTTCAACACCTCCTGCAACTTGGACGCAGTCGAGGCAGAAAAGTATAATTTGAAAAGTTGCAATGAAAATCGTGCTAGTTGTCCAGACTCACCTGGAAACTAGCCCGCCAGAAGGTGAAATTCTTGCACATGAGTGAGAGAATAAGAGAGTGTAGGAGCGGAAAATGACATCATCCATATCCTCACTACTGAGGATCTGGAAAATACGCCACTCGAGTCCCAGATGTAGTTTCGTGTGAACTTAACGAGTTGTCTACTTTCCACTAAAACACTCTTGTTTATTTCATAAAGGGAAATACGTCACAACCGGCTCGGTACAGTCGTATGTCGGAAATATGAATAGGAAATATCAAATATAGCAGGAAACGTGAGTTGTTCTCTAACTGAGCAGTTGAGAGAGAAAACGTTTCTATACTTACGACTAGTTACGTAAAATAAATCAATCATTAATTAAAATAAATATTCATTCCAACGCCGAGGAATCACCGGACTGGGGAGTACTTCCAAATTAAGATATCCTTAGTGCCACTTCAAATATTGGACGAGGTGGGGGTGTTAAAAGAGAGCATATAACAAAAATCAACGACTGCGAGCCAACAATTGCATAGGTGTGGCTGAAAATTTACTCAATCCAGAAAATAATGACAATGTATGAAAAGATAGACGCTTCCTTGATATCTTTATCAATCCGATCAATCCGATATCTTTATCAAATTGGATGTGCGAGCATTAAAGGAAGCTATAGAAATTTATTTTGGTGGACAGCAACAGGTTAAGATCCCCGAATAAAGTATTTTTGCCAAGTTCTAGGGTGATGTAAGTGACTTTTGACACGAGCGATATTTACGTTAACACGCTGTCAATGGCGGAGTTCTAACTTGTTTTCGCTTGTGATCCAGGGAGATACCCGCACGTTTGAGCTTACAAATTGATTAAATAAGGTACGAACTTTGCTGTGATGTTGTTTTTTAACCCAATTTAGGCCACAAACGATACGAAATGGTTTCTTATATTTGGCCTATTTTTGGGATCTCATTATAGGCCTTAGAGTAGGTTGTCAAAATTTCGTTAGCTGCATTTAGTTGGCCTTTCGATCACCGCCAGAAACCCCGTTGCGGGCAAAATTGGTTTTTGGCTTGTAGCAAAGCAAAAATAAAGAATTGGAAAATAAATAAAGTGGTTTTGATACATGTGTACTAAACCCTTTTCACAAACAAAAAATAAAGGAAAACTATTTTTGGTCGCGAAATCGAGTGGACCGCTTTTAGCGAGAATGCCACTTAAAATTCTGCTTCTTTATTGAGTGTGTGCGTGCGGTAAAAAATAAAATAAAATAATGAAATAAAATAAAAATTACGGTAAATTGTATTCTTGCAAACATGTTGCCAAGGACATTCAAGTCTAATAAAACCATGCGCACGTAAAGGCCACCTTCCTTTTTTTTTAATAAGAAAAATGAATTCTGTACTCAAGAAAAAAGGTCATCTTTAACCAAAAAACATACTAATATAACTAGCCCAAACAGGTGGAAAATATATACGTCGATACTGCTAACGAGAGAATTCATGTTGACACAAAGGCCCTGCTTGAGCAAGGGGCGTGATTTTAAATACTTAGATTAAATGCTCAGGCTTTTTATAAAGAAATAAATACAGTAAACCCCTTTTTTTTCCGAACTAGCGTCATCGAAGTTAAAACTTAAACAGAATCTAATCACATGGCGTATAATGAAATTGATGATCCATGCCACATGTACAAAGGCGACTTTACGACTGCTGCTGAATTTCAAAAGATCCCGACCGATATTTGTGTCTTAGAATTGACAACTGTTTTGCCGATGGACATGAGCATGATATGACATGATAGACTCACAAAATAAAGGAAAAACAGCATCAGTAAACAAAGAGGAAGAAAAGTTTTTTTTTCTTTCCTACTCAGCATTTGTTTTATTTTGTTATGCTTTAATATTTGTTATCGCCAACGTCCCTTTTGCTTATTAATTCTGTATACCATCTTTTAACCTAACGATTGAATTGATGGATTTTTCAAAGCTTTCTATCGAAGAATCTCTTTTTGAGTTACCTAGCGCATAGATGTTCATTAGGAAATCCACAAGTTGACAAAAGTATAGAGAAATTTAACTCCAAATTCTTCGCGTGTGGCAAAGGGGCGTAAATTATGTCATGAATAATGCTACTAGCTACTTTCATTCAGTTGCTTCTCAATTTTGTTTCGAGACTCACCGAAAAAATTAACGGGAGAGTGCTTCTTTACAAACCAACCCCTTGGAAATTGAATCGGCAAAAACTGAACCACTTCGCGCATCCCCAAGTTTGATGTTGGTATAACAATGGAATGACCCTTGTGTAAATTAATTGATAGTTCGCCCTCAAAAACGTTTTATTCAAAATCCTTCCTCGTGAACGGACTTATTCCATCCGTTTGTTTGTTTGTTTTGCTCTTGTTCGATTTTGGTTTTGAGACGTAACATCGAAGAACTTTCATTCAGCATTGAGATTCTGGCATTTAGTCATGAATAGCCAGCAAAATCAGCGTTAATGTGACAATGCAACTTAAGTGACACTATAGTGGCAGTAAATCCAACATCAAAAACGAAAATTTAAAACACGACATTGAACTCACCAACGCCAAGAAACAAGAGTAATGTTTTAACCAAGGCTTCCATCTTGAGTTGTCTACGATGCGGACAACGCAAAGAATACCCTGAATACTGCACAGTCTGTTTTGTAGGTATGCTAGCTACATGAACCAATCACATTGAGAGGGTTTACAACGCCAGTTTTTTAAACCAATCATCGTTGAGTACGATCAAATGTTTTGAAAATATGTATTAATTCATGCCAAACGGATTCATAAGTACGTTATAGTGACCTTAACTTAGATCCGTTTGGTAAACGAGAAATAAGATCATCTTTAGTCTAAGGAGTAGATTTTTTTAAGCTTAAATAGCGATGAAATTGGTAAGTTGATACTTGTAAATACATAATTTGTGTTGACAATCCAGCCAATTGTGCTAAAGCGGGCGTGTTTTAATGAAGAATTAATGTTATTTTCTCCTCTTACATAATAAACATCACAGTGCAGGCTTTCCGAAAGAAATTAAAATACAGCAAAGTTTCGCCAATAAAGACATAGCATTAATTGGAAATGAATAAACTCAAATGAAATGAAAAAAAATCAAATAGAGTAAAGTGAATTGCAATTTAAAGTTGTTTGCGTATACGCGAATGGAGTATATGTAAAATGTTCATCTTTGCCCTAGATAGAAAGCGACTAGATCAGCTTTGTTTGTTGGCCTAAGGCAATGCAAAGTTTGCGAATGATCTAGAGAATACACAATTGCTTTTAATTAGTGGTATTCGCGCGCCAGCACAAGTGTGGTGCTCAAATATACATATACATTTTGTTTTCAAAAGTAGCTTTATTTCAAGAAATCACTTAAATTAAAAAAGTGATCAAGATGAAGAAAAAGGAATGAGTTTCTTCTCCTTGCTCTTGACTGTGGTGCATATTTCTAAATTTTTATTTGTCAAAATTTATTCTTGTTAATATGCCGCCAAGGACATTCAAGTCATGTGTGAAACTGGGCACGCAATAGCCCTCATTTCGTGAACGAGTTTTGCATTCGATAACTATATAACGGCATATAAAGCTCAACACCGGGGGAGCTGATAAGTTGATACTGGTAAAGTGAAGATTTATGTTGACGATGCACTTCCATTTGGCAGAGGATGTTTTTTACAAAGTGTAATATAATATTACGCTATCATCCTCCCTTGGCGTAATAAAAACCACAACGGCTGCTTTGCAAGAGGAATTTAACTAGAGTAAAAATTGTATTTGTTTGAAACCAATGCCAACGCATTAAAATCCAATGCCGCATTTACACCAATAAAGGATATATTGTTTTCGTTAAGTGTGTTTGGGGGGTAGAAAAATAAAACAAAATTAAATTAAAACTGCTCAGTTAAATTTTATTCTTGCAAACATGTTGCCATGGGCATTCACGTCTACTAAAACCATGAGCACATAACGGTCGCCTTCCTTTTTGTAAAAATGAGTTCTGCACTCGAGGAAAAAGGTCATCGTTAACCAAAAGGACATATTGATATAACTAGCTTCAACAGGTAGAAAAATATGTACGTTGATACAGCTAACAAGAGAATTTATGTTGACAAAGGGCCCAGCATGAGCAAGGAGCATAATTTGATATACTTAGTCTTAATGTTCAGGGTTTTTTTTTTTCAGGAAATAATTACAGTAAAAGTGTAACTAAAACTAAAAGTTCGAAGTTAAGACTAAAGCAAATTTAATCCCATGGTGTATAATGAAATTGATGATTCAAGCAGCATGTTGAAAACGACTTAGACCGCTGCAGGCGTTTAAAAGATCCCAACCGACATCAATGTCTTAAAGTAAACATCTGTTGTACCGATCAACATGAGCCATTGCTTAGCACCATTTCTCCGATTGACATACAAAATTAACAGCCTACACAGAATGATAACGTTCTGTACAAAATAAGGAATAAGCGGCATCACAAAAAAAGAAGGAGAACACTTTTTGAATTCCCTTTTTACTCCACATTTGTTGTAAATTATGTTATGCGTATTTGTTATGGTCAACGTTCCCTTTGCTTATTAGTTCAGATGTGTGCCATCATTTAACCTAATGAATAAATTGATGGATTTTTTAAAGCTTTCTTAAAATATATATATATATATATATATATATATATATATATATATATATACATATATATATATATATATATATATATATATATAACAGTAAGAATTCAAGAGTTAGTTTTTATGGACATTTACTCGCTACTCTGAGTTTCATGCCTCATGCGAGGCAATCATCAGGCGACTGCCAGAAAAAACGGTTACATTTAGAGATATTTGAAAATTCAGAACAATACAATACATTGTGTGTCACATACATTGTATTGTATTGTATTGTATTGTTCTGAATTTTCAAATATCTCTGAATGTAACCGTTTTTTCTGGCAGTCGCCTGATGATTGCCTCGCATGAGGCATGAAACTCAGAGTAGCGAGTAAATGTCCATAAAAACTAACTCTTGAATTCTTACTGTTATTCACCGCTCTAGTTCAGCTATTGAGCACTTTGTAGTAGATGAGAATTTCACTCCATTTTTTGGTTATATATATATATATATATATATATATATAAAACCTCTTTCTGAGTTACCAAGCACATAGTTGGACAGAAACGAATCTATAAGCGTGTAGCTAAGGGACGTAATTTGTGTAATAATACTAAGCTTCTTTCATTCGGTTGCCGCATTTTTGTTTCGAGGCTATCCGAAATATTACACTGGAAAGTTGCTCCAAGTATATTCGCATAAGTCTTACCACCATTTTCACTACTACGCGACTTTTCTTTTCAAAACACCTCTGAGTACTTTGCAATACGCTTCCGTCAATCATACCTTATATGGGAAGTGTGTGATGTTACCGCAATTGACTAGAGCTCGAAGGAATAAGGATGGCGCCAAATTATCCCGTAAATTTGCGCTGGCGAGTCATATATTGACTAGTAAGAGGCTTTAGAGTCGTTGATGTTGCAAGAATACTTCACGTTTGGCAGATATTTGTAAAGAAATTTCGACATTTCTTCAGAATTAAATACCCGCTCGGTGGATTATCCTATGCGGCGGATGGTAAGCTTGCGTTTAATCTCGTGAATAAGCTAAACCGAAGTGTAAAGTAAAAATTCTAGCTTTTCTGACCTGAAAATAGCACACGACATATTATTCACCACCAGTATAAATCTGGCAGTATCCCGAAGTGTACGAGGACGAAATTCAGGAGTGGATAGAGTATGCAACGGGAAAAGGAATCATGATCGGCGTGCGATCAACCGATTCGTGAAGAAAATGGGTTTTACAAGAAGAAAGGTACGTATGACTTGTTGCATTTTTTTGGAAGGAACACTGCTAATCAGTTCTAATCACCTATCACCTCTGGAATGAATTGAAAAAACAAAATATTAAGCATGAGCTTATAATGCGCTTGTAACGTTTGTTGTTCTACGTTTCGAGAATGTAAACATATAACGCTGTGACATGATAGGGAAATTGTTATTTCTACAAGCGGGAACGGGGAATTGAGGAAAAGATTTTTTAATAAGCTTACTTTCAAGTTTACTTCTTCGTTACAACTCAAGACGATTGCCAAAGAACGTGATGAGGGAAACAGGACGATGCATTGTCGTAGGATCGCTGAATTTCACCGAGAACAGTTGCCATTTATTGTTGAGTCTGAGAAGTTCTGATTCGTCTATAAATAGCAACTGTTCTCGGTGAAATTTAGCGATGACCTACGACGATACATCGCCCTGTTTCGCTTATCACGTTCTTTGGTAATCACAGTGAGCTATATTAAACGAAGAAGTAAACATGAAACTGTGCTTAAATTTTTCCTTGATATTTCCCCGTTCCCGTTTTTATAAATAACGATTTTTCAGATTTTTCTTGCTATCATGTCACAGCGTTAACATTCACGTAGAACAATAAACGCTATAAAGCGCTTATGCTTTGTTTTTCATTCCATTCCTTGGGTGATAGGTGATTAGAATTAGCTGTGTTCCTTCCAAAAAATGCAACAAGTCATACGTACCTTTCTTCTTGTAAAACCCATTTTCTTCACGAATCGGTTGATCGCACGCCGATCATGATTCCTTTTCCCGTTGCATACTCTATCCACTCCTGAATTTCGTCCTCGCACACTTCGGGATGCTGCCAGTTTTATACTCGTAATGAATAACATGTCGTGTGCTATTTTCAGGTCAGAAAAGCTAGAATTTTTACTTCACACTTCGGTTTAGCTTATTCACGAGATTAAACGCAAGCTTACCATCCGCCGCATAGGATAAACTATCGAGCGGGTATTTAATTCTGAAGAAATGTCGAAATTTCTTTACAGATATCTACCAAACGTGAAGTATTCTTGCAACATCGACGACTCTAAAGCCTCTTACTAGTCAATATATGACTCGCCAGCGCAAATTTACGGGATAATTTGGCGCCATCCTTATTCCTTCGAGCTCAATTCAATTGCGGTAACATCACACACTTCCCATATAAGGTATGATTGACGGAAGCGTATTGCAAAGTGCTCAGAGGTGTTTTGAAAGAAAAGTCGCGTAGTAGTGAAAATGGTGGTAATAGCGGGGAAATTGGTAAGTCGATACTTGTAAAGAGATTATTTGTGCTTTACGATGCACCCAAATGTGCTAATATGGGTGTGTTTTTAAATGATGAAATAATGCAATTTTCTACCCTCGCATAATGAACATCGCAGTGCGCGCTTTCCAAAAGAAATTTAAATACAGCAAAATTTCGCCACTAAAGTCATCCCATTAATTTGAATTGAATGGACTCAAATTAAATGAAAAATCAATTGGAGCAAACTGGATTGCAAATTCAAGTCGTTTGTGTATATGCGAATGGAGTGTATGTAAAAATGGTCCATCTTTGTCCTACAAAGAAAGCGACTGGATCAGCTTTCTTTATAGGCCCAAGGCGATGAAAAGTTTCCGACTGAAGTAAAGAAGCCGTTGAGGCAAATTACTAAGTTGGTTTATTTAGTCTTCTGTGGCGTTTTAAACGTCCCCATCAATATACTGTAGGAAAATAAACGATCGCCCTACTGGTGAACGTGTGCGTACGCAAACTACTATAATTACTTATAAAGAGTGCTACCGTTCTTAAAGCTAAATGCATCGACAGTTGAGCGAAAGCGAAGTACAAATACTGTTGTGGTGTCCTTTCCCGCGTTTTTCTAATTATTATAATTTATTCTCATTGTTTTGTCCCCTGCGTTGTACGAGGGATTTCGGGAGTTCAGCCACAAAATTTTAAAGTGCACCTGAACCCAAAATCATTTGGAGCATTTCTTCACAAAACGTTTTTGATTTGGTTTAATCCCAGATTTTCTGTGCGTGGTTGAAGTACGGAAAATCAGGCAAAAATAGACACCATTTTGGTTCATTGGTCGAGCAGTGAGGGCATGGGACTAGTCACCTTGTGACGTCAAATCAAGAACTCGCAGTCTCCCGCTATCTCCATCCACTGGAAAAGTTGAAAATTTACATACTATGTAAATAACATGTAAATAACATGTAAAAGGGTAAAAAGATACTGTAAAAAGTAAATTTACATGATTTTTGGACTTTTACGTGTTCTCAAAAGATACTGTAAATATCATGTAAATTTCGGCATTGAAACATGTAAATATAAAGAAAGATACTGTAAATGTTGTAAGGCAAAAGAACACAGATCATGTAAATAACATGTAAATTTATAAGAGGGAGCCTGCCGAGATCCTGTAAAGACCATGTAAATTGAAAAAGGGTGGCTGCCAAGATCCTGTACATGACATTGTAAATACCATGTAAATTGAAGAAAGGGGGCTGTCGAGACCCTGTAAATACCACGTAAATTAAAAAAGGGGGGCTGTGGAGATCCTGTAAATAACATTGTAAATACCACGTAAATTGAAAAAAGGGGGCTGTCGAGATTCCGTAAATACCACGTAAATTGAAAAAGGGGGGCTGTCGAGACCCTGTAAATATCATGTAAATCGAAAAAGGGGGGCTGTCGAGATCCTGTAAATACCGTGTAAACTAATAAAGGGAGGCTGCCCAGATCCTGTAAATACCACGTAAATTGGAAAAGGGGGGCTGTCGATATCCTGTAAATACCATGTAAATTGAAAAAGGGGGGCTGTTGATATCCTGTAAATATCATGTAAATCGAAAAAGGGGGGCTGTCGATATCCTGTAAATATCATGTAAATTAAAAAGAGGGGCTCTCGAGATCCTGTAAATATCATGTAAATCGAAAAAGGGGGGCTGTCGAGATCCTGTAAATACCGTGTAAACTAATAAAGGGAGGCTGCCCAGATCCTGTAAATACCACGTAAATAGGAAAAGGGGGGCTGTCGATATCCTGTAAATATCATGTAAATTGAAAAATAGGGGCTCTCGAGATCCTGTAAATGTCATGTAAATCGAAAAAGGGGGGCTGTCAAGATGCTGTAAATATCATGTAAATTGAAAAAGGGGGGCTATTGATATCCTGTAAATATCATGTAAATCGAAAAAGGGGGGCTGTCGATATCCTGTAAATATCATGTAAATTAAAAAAGAGGGGCTCTCGAGATCCTGTAAATATCATGTAAATCGAAAAAGGGGGGCTGTCGAGATCCTGTAAATACCGTGTAAACTAATAAAGGGAGGCTGCCCAGATCCTGTAAATACCACGTAAATTGGAAAAGGGGGGCTGTCGATATCCTGTAAATACCATGTAAATTGAAAAAGGGGGGCTGTTGATATCCTGTAAATATCATGTAAATCGAAAAAGGGGGGCTGTCGATATCCTGTAAATATCATGTAAATTAAAAAGAGGGGCTCTCGAGATCCTGTAAATATCATGTAAATCGAAAAAGGGGGGCTGTCGAGATCCTGTAAATACCGTGTAAACTAATAAAGGGAGGCTGCCCAGATCCTGTAAATACCACGTAAATTGGAAAAGGGGGGCTGTCGATATCCTGTAAATATCATGTAAATTGAAAAATAGGGGCTCTCGAGATCCTGTAAATGTCATGTAAATCGAAAAAGGGGGGCTGTCAAGATGCTGTAAATATCATGTAAATTGAAAAAGGGGGGCTATTGATATCCTGTAAATATCATGTAAATCGAAAAAGGGGGGCTGTCGATATCCTGTAAATATCATGTAAATTAAAAAAGAGGGGCTCTCGAGATCCTGTAAATATCATGTAAATCGAAAAAGGGGGGCTGTCGAGATCCTGTAAATACCATGTAAACTAATAAAGGGAGGCTGCCCAGATCCTGTAAATACCACGTAAATTGGAAAAGGGGGGCTGTCGATATCCTGTAAATACCATGTAAATTGAAAAAGGGGGGCTGTTGATATCCTGTAAATATCATGTAAATCGAAAAAGGGGGGCTGTCGATATCCTGTAAATATCATGTAAATTAAAAAGAGGGGCTCTTGAGATCCTGTAAATATCATGTAAATCGAAAAAGGGGGGCTGTCGAGATCCTGTAAATACCGTGTAAACTAATAAAGGGAGGCTGCCCAGATCCTGTAAATACCACGTAAATTGGAAAAGGGGGGCTGTCGATATCCTGTAAATATCATGTAAATTGAAAAATAGGGGCTCTCGAGATCCTGTAAATGTCATGTAAATCGAAAAAGGGGGGCTGTCAAGATGCTGTAAATATCATGTAAATTGAAAAAGGGGGGCTATTGATATCCTGTAAATATCATGTAAATCGAAAAAGGGGGCTGTCGATATCCTGTAAATATCATGTAAATTGAAAAAGAGGGGCTCTCGAGATCCTGTAAATGTCATGTAAATCCAAAAAGGGGGGCTGTCAAGACCCTGTAAATATCATGTAAATTGAAAAAGGGGGGCTATTGATATCCTGTAAATATCATGTAAATCGAAAAAGGGGGGCTGTCGATATCCTGTACATATCATGTAAATTAAAAAAGAGGGGCTCTCGAGATCCTGTAAATATCATGTAAATCGAAAAAGGGGGGCTGTCGAGATCCTGTAAATACCGCGTAAACTAATAAAGGGAGGCTGCCCAGATCCTGTAAATACCACGTAAATTGAAAAAGGGGGGCTGTCGATATCCTGTAAATATCATGTAAATCGAAAAAGGGGGGCTGTCGATATCCTGTAAATATCATGTAAATTGAAAAAGAGGGGCTCTCGAGATCCTGTAAATGTCATGTAAACCGAAAAAGGGGGGCTGTCAAGACCCTGTAAATATCATGTAAATTGAAAAAGAGGGGCTGTCGAGATCCTGTAAATACCACGTAAATTAAAAAAGGGGGCTGTCAAGATCCTGCAAATACCACGTAAATTGAAATTAAAAGGGAGGGCTGTCAAGATCCTGTGAATAACTTATACAGTCCTCAGTAAATAAAAATGTGTAATAAAAATACATAAAAACTTTATTGTTTCATTCTGCCCAATTCAATAAAAATTATAATTTGAACTACGTGCTTTCAAAATATTTTCACATCAATATAATAGGTTTGTTAAATGTATAAATATCCTTTTGTTTCGATTCAAATGGTAATAATTGTTGTTTTTGACCAATTAAGTTATTTTAAAAGATACTACACATTTGTATTAATCATTCTTACAATTTGTTATATACACCCAATTGAAAAAACGTTGTCAGGTGAAAAGCATAAATCAGTGATGATGCAACCCAATGGTCCTCCAAGAATTATGACTGGTTTGAGAAGCCATATCAAAAACTCGAAAGAGTGTTTCATCAGGTATCCAAACACCTCGAAGTCGGTCAAAAAAACTCGGCTGCGCCTCGTTTTTTCAACCCACTTCTCGGGGTTTGGATATCCTGATAAAACACTCTTTCTCGTGTTTGATATATTACTTCAAAATGGTACCTTGCTATGAGTATTAGTAATTAATTCTTGCACTTATTGCTCGAATGCTGAGCTGAATGCGTCTTAAAGTGTCAAGATACATGTATTTGACTCTGGTATATTTCTAAGATTTGTTATGTAGATGCCGACATCATATTCTACAGCATCAACTTTCACAAAACAAAGGA